>CATIWQ010061453.1:0-46860 GCA_949673415.1 Euphorbia schlechtendalii | reverse complement strand
CCACAACAGGAACACAGCAGAAAGAAACAGTCGACCCGCCCATAAGGGGTATCAAACACCTAAGGGATTCTGAAGAAGGAGACGAACAACCCTATGAAGACATAGCGCTAGAAAGGAAGGCATATGTCATCACCAATTTCGAATAAGAAGTCGCTAGCTGCACCAGTCAGGTATATTCTCAATCCCTCCGCTCTTTTCATGTGATAATACTGGTTATACAACCAGCAATTATCACATAAGGGGCAGCTGTGAGCACGGGATTTTGTACCAGCTCGCGCGTTCAATGATGATGGCTTTTTGGGAAATTTATCCTAGAATCACATAATTTTCGACCATCCGACGATCTTCAAATGGGAATCCTACTCGGACATTTTAAATTATTTAACTAAAAAATACAAAAAAGAAAATATATATATATATATATATATATAAAATAAAAAAAATGAAGGAGACGTAATCCCGATGGCGAGGGAGCCTCGCACGAGGCCGAGAGAGGCCGCGCGAGGCTCCCTCCCGGGAGGGACCCTCGTGCGAGGCCTCGCGAGGGACCCTTGAGCGAGGCCGCACGAGGGAGCCTCGGGCGAGGCCCCGCCAGGCCGCGCGAAGGAGCCTCGCGCGAGGCCCCGCTAGGCCTCGTGAGGGAGCCTCGCGCAGGCGGCGCGAGGGACCCTCGCGCGAGGCCGGGGGAGGGAGCCTCGTGCGAAGCCCCGTGAGGCCTCGCTAGGGAGCCTCGATCAGGCCGCGCAAGGCCTCGCGAGGGACCCTCGCTCAAGCCGCGCGAGGCCTCGCGAGGGACCCTCGCGCGAGGCCGCGCGAGACCCTTCACCGGCGAGGCTCTATGTTTTGGATTTTTTGGGACTTCTTTTTTTTCTATAAATAGTTGGGTCTTTTTTAGTACATGGGCCCGGAAATTCAGAGAGAAAAATCCTCTCTTTCAGAATAAAAAATAAAAACAATATTTCTCACTTTCTTCTAACTTTTTCTTGGATCTAAAAACAGTTTCAGATCTCAAATTTCTTTATCTTTTCTTCTTAAATCCTTAGATATTCTCGGGTCTAAAATGAATTTAGAACCCGAGTCTGATTATCTTTCGGATAAATAAACACTTTATTTTCCAAACAACCAATTCTTTTTTCCAATTAAATTACACTAAAATCCCAAGTATTAAACGAAGATTTTTGGACTTTTACATCAACCTTTTCACATTAAATCACCTAAACTACAAAAATGAAAGAGGAACGTTCCCGGGGATCGAACGGACACGCCGAAGTGGATTCACGCCAAAAGGGTAAAGCCTCTGAGTTCCTAGAGCTGCTTATTTTTTGCTCCTCCTTTTCTTCTTAATTCCTTTCTACATGTGAACCTAGGAATGATTTTATTTTATTGTAAATATTGTAATTCTCTTCTCCTTCTTTTTTTTCTTTTTAATTTTTGTATTAGAATACCCCCACGAAGGGAATAAAATATATTCCCGGGTAACAGACCTCATATTTTGCCATGCGATCATTTTCATTAACCAAAATTAACCAACATACGTGTAAATAAAAATGAACTGTTTTTATTTAAATTACAACTTTAAATCTCTGATGTTTTAATTAGGCCCCACGGGCCTCGGCAAAATCAAATCGAACATATGTGCGATATCATGTGCTAACCTTTATGGATGCAGGTTAGATGTATGTTTAGTATTTATTTTCCTTCGGGTATTGCACATATTTTATGGAAAATGTAATTAATAGGGTATCGGGCAGTTGAATCCCTCGATTTTTGAAAGATTTGTAATTTTACTTTTCCGCATTTACTCTCCGCATTTACTTACTATTTTGTGGATGGTTTATTTTTCTGCTTTATGGATGGTTTATATTTCGTAATATGTAAACCATGCATTTAACTCCAAAAACGATCTAAGTGCAAATATGCATAATTAAAAGAAAACGGTTTTCTGTAGATGTAATATATTATGATCACTTAAGAAATAAGCAACTTATACCGGACCCGAATCTCTGTGTCTTGGTGGGCCGTCCCCCGGACGTTAAGCCTCACAGGACTCTAATTCCTGGAAAGAGCTAATCCAGGTGGCAACTCCACATTGAGAGACGTCGGATTCGGGTTCGAACCGACCTAAAACGTTTTCGCCTTTTTCTCTTTCAAACCTTTTTCCCGGGTCCCCAACCCGGTGCTGCCTTTTCTTCTTTTTCAAAACACCCCGGTGGACCGCGCCTATGAAACCGCGCGCTCTCAGCCCACTGCTCCGTGTCGCCCGCTCACAAGGACCTTATTTTTGCTCAACCAACAGAGTGTTAGCTGATGGGCTTATTTACATATGTATTTTTTGTTTTTGTACTACTTTTCTAGATATATTTCTTTTCCTAGACATGGTAGCTCTTAAGTTTGTCTTGATTGATGAGGTTGGCAAACTCATTACCATCCATATCCATGATCTTGATTGCCCCTTTGCTCAGTACTTTCTTGACTACAAACGGACCTTCCCAGTTGGGCCTGAATTTTCCTCCGACGTCCACGTTCGAAGGTCTCAACTGCTTCAGTACCAAATCTCCTACTTTCAGAGGTTGCTTCTGATGCTTGCCCTTGTTTTGTACGCTCTAGCCATCCATTGCTGATATATTTGGAGGTTGTCTAAGGCTTTGAGGCGGCATTCATCAATCATGTTAAGCTGTTCGAACCTAGCTCTGGCCCATTCTGATTCTCCTAACTTGGCTTCTAGGGCTATTTTTAAAGATCTCACTTTTGTCTCCACTGGCAAGATCGCCTCCATTCCATATACTAGTGAGAAACGAGTTTGGTTTGTGGGGTTCCGAATACTCGTTCTGTAGCCCCAGACTGCGAAAGGTAGTTTATTTGCCTAATCTCGATAACTGGTCACCATTTTGCTCAAGATTTTCTAGATGGACTAGTTGGCTGCTTCTAGCGCCCCATTAGCTTGTGGTCTATATGGCAAAGAGCGATGATGCTCAATAACGTATTTCTCAAGTAGTTCTGTCATTGCCCGTTAGAATTAGACTCCATTATCTGACACTATATGATGGGGGATCCCATACCGAGTGAAGATGTGCTTCTCTATGAACTTGGCCATTTTCTTGGTGATGATATTGGAGTAGGATTGGGCTTCCACCCACTTGGAAAAGTAATCAACTGCTACTACGATGAATCTGTAGCCATTGTTGGAGGAGGGGTGAATCTCTCCAGTTATATCGATCCCCCACGCTAAGAATGGCCAAGGAGTAGATAAGCTATGAAGATCTGAGGGAGGCAGATGGCTAAGGTCCCCACAGATTTAGCATTCGTGGAACTTCTTTACTTCTACAACACATTCGGTGACCATTATGGTCCAATAATAACCTTAACGTTGGATCTTCTTGGATAGGGATAAGCCATTCATGTATGGCCCATAATCTCCTGTGTGCAGTCTTCTGATGACAAGCAGAGCTTCTTTCTCGGTCAAACAACAGAGTAACAAACCCTTTGGAGTATGTCAGAATAAATCATTATCAAGAAGTCTGAATTGGATGGCCAAGCGACGGAGGGAAGTGTTCTCAGAATCTATGGCACCCTCAGGATAGGTCCCATCTTTCAGAAATTGGATAATATCAAAATACCAGCAACCCGAGTCTAAGTCTTCATTAACTGTGACTACTCTACAATAATAGACTCCTTGGCCAATTGAAATACTAATGGTTTGATGGGTTGGGTCTGGGGCCCTTCCCACATAGAGGCTAGAGTGGTTAAGGAATCTACTATTTGATTATTCTCTCGTAGCACATGGCGAAATACGCATTTGTTGAACTTGGTAGAGGCCACCCAGACTGCTTCCAGATAGGACGAAGTGACTCCTCTTTAATTTCCCTATCTCCTATTACTTACCGAATTACTAGAGCTAAATCTCCGATGACTGAGGATTCTTTGGCCTTCACCTTTCTCAATGCTTCCAAGCTGAAAAGACATGCTTCGTATTCAGCCTCGTTATTTATAACAGGGAATTCCAAATGCTTGGATAATGGAATGACCTCATTCTGGGGTGTGATCAAAACTATACCGAGGCTTGCTCCGTTGCGATCATTGCACCGTCAAAGTACATAGTCCACTCCTTCTTCAATTCTTCTACCAAAGAGAGTTGTTCATCTAGGAACTCAAGGTTTTCTATGTAATCGGAGTCCATTGCTTGATTAGCCAAGAATTCAGTAACCGCTCGACCTTTAATAACTTTCCTGGTGATATACTCAATATCGAATTCTGAGAGGAGCAACAACCACCAGGATAGTTTGCCTGCCAACATCGGAGATTGGCACAGGTACTTGAACGGATCAACCTTAGCCATCGCTTAGACTCGATAAGATTGGAAGTAGTGGCGTAGCTTCTTTGTCAGCCATACCATAGCCGCACAAATCTTGTCCACGACCATGTAGCGGGTTTCATACTCTAGCAATTTCTAGCTTAAGTAGTATATTGTAGGCTCCTTCTTGTCATCATCCTCTTGTAGTAGCATTGCCCCAACAGAGGACTTTTTGACAGCCAAGTAGCGGATAAGAGGACATCCTGGAATGGGGGGCTTTAGAACGGGAGGCTTAATCGGGTATTGCTTGATCCTTTCGAACATGATTTGGCATTGGTCATTCCACACAATTGGCAGTTCTTTCCATAGTAACTTGAAGATTGGCTCACAAATGGTGGTTAATCGGGCGATGAATCTACTGACATACTGTAGGGATCCCAAAAATAATCATACTTCCTTCTCTGTCTTCGGCACCTCCATTTCCCTGATGGCTTGGCTTTTATCTGGGTCCATTTCTATGCCCCTTTAACTCACTATATGCCCTAGTAGCTTTCCTGATGTGACCCCAAAGACACACTTCTTCGGATTTAGGCATAGATTGTACTTCTCAATTCGGGTGAGGAACCTATAGAGGACAATTGGATGCTCTTCCCGATTATTGGATTTGACTAGCATATCATCCACATTTACCTCTACCTCTTTGTGAATTAAATCATGTAATAGGGTCGTAGCAGCTCTTTGATGGGTTGCCCCTGCATTTTTCAATCTGAAAGGCATAACTCTGTAGTAGTAAACCCCCCACTCGATGATGAAGGCGGTTTTGATCTTATCTTTGATTGGCATGAGGATTTTATTGTACCTTGAGAAACTGTCCATAAAGGAGTACATGGAAACCCTAGCAGCACTGTTAACCAAGACATCTATATGAGGCAAATGGAAGTTATCTTTTGGCGAGGCTTTATTCAGATCCCGGAAGTTAACACATACCCGAACTTTCCCATCATTCTTTGTGACTGGTACAATGTTGGCAAGCCACGTAGGATACTCCACCACTTCTAAGAACTTGGCTACTTCCACTTTCACCTTCTTGGCCCACTCCGGTCGCAATCTTCGCATCTTTTGCTTGACTGGCTTAACTTATGGATCGGTGGGAATTTTGTGCTCGACGATTACTCTATCAACCCCTGGCATGTCTTTGTAGGACCATGCAAATGCTGCCAAGTGTTTTCTAAGTACATTTTTTTTATCTCACATTCTTCCTCAAGAGTCAGATCACTCGAAGTCATCACCATTTTAGGCGATTCATCAGTACTTAAATTGATTTCATACAATGAAGTATCAGTTATGCTAAAAACATTATGTGAATGATCATGAAAATGCTGCTGCTTCTGGCAAAACATCACACAAGTAAGCAAAGTTCTGATTTATTGAAGAAAATGCCTCATAGGCTGAATTTTTCATGTCAAATACATTAGCGCTATTAAAAATTACATCATTAACATCATTCTCCTCCATAGGTGGAGGGTCTTCACTTATCACCGAAGTTGGCTCTTGGATAGCAGGCTCAGTAATGGTGGCCTTCTTTTCTTGGGTGGCCGCTTTGGTGATGGCCTCTGCGACTGCGGCTAGCTGCTCCTTGACGCCTCCCTCTTTCTTCTTCATATTCACTGCGAGGGCCTTGGTGATGGCTTCAAGAGCATCCTGGACCTCATCCTCCATAGGATCAGATTCAAGTTCATCCTCAAGAACTTCTTGGCCTTCCCTTTATTCTTGGCAGCCACCATAATCACTTCAAGGGTCCCTTCCTTTGTGCTAGCCCCTTCAGGAACTTAACATCCTGTGAGCCATTCACAGACTTGATTATCGGAGCCAACATGCACTCCTTTGCAAAATCATACCCATCCCCAAATATTTTAAATCCTGGCACAGATTCTCCGCCCACTACTACAGGTTCACTATCCCCCAATTATTGCTTCCCCCCTTCAATGGTGCATACTCTAACCATGTTGCAGAAGGATGGTTACTTGTGCTTGTAGATTTTGTGTTGGGGAGTAAATCCTAGTCCAGCTTTAGGGGTCAGTAGCAGAGTATCAATGGCTTCCACCACCCCTTGGTGATATTTCTCGAGCCCTTTACCCGGAACAAATCCCTACTTCTTCATAATCCTTTTCAGACCCGTCGAGAAGCAAAGGTAGCCCATGGGGATCTACTTCTTCCTTTTTACCTCAGTTTCTTAGCCAATCATGGCCACCCTTGGGCCTTGTTCCGTGAAAGTTGCTACCACCATTACGGATTCTTCGTTCACCTCGATGGTAACTGGCTTCCCTTGGTAAACCAGTTTAATCTTCTGGTGAAGAGTGGAGGGGACAGCGCCAAGTGCATGGATCCAAGGTCTTCCCAGTAGCAAGGAGTATGAGATAGGTATTTCTAGCACGTTGAATTTTACTTTAGATTTCACCTCATTTACAGTCACGGTCGACGTGAATATCCCTACTACCCCGCTCTTTTAGTCATCATAGGCCCAGATAACAGTATCCGACCTTTCCAGCATGTTTTTAGTTAATCCAAGGTGAGGCAGCACCTTTAGTGGGCAAAGATTCAATGTTGATCCATCATCCACCATCACACATGGAATGGACCTGTCAAAAATATTGACCCTAATGAAGAGGGCCTTGTTGTGATTTCGTTGTTTCGGTGGCAGGTCTAACCAGTCGAATGTAATGGCTGGGCTCTTCTTCAAGGGTATCGCCTCTCCAATGGCTGAGCACATTTCGATCACCGAAGTAGTCGGTGTTGCTTCCATCTCCATTAACTTTTATACCAATCCTCGGTGATGTGCCTCAAAAAAGCATAGAAGTTGCTAAATGTTGTACTTTGACTGTGTGCTCTTCAGCTGGTTGACCAAGGGGTTGACTTCCAGCTCATCTTCATTGACCACTGGGGGTAGGGGCAGCTCTGTGTGGTCCCTGGTGACTTCTTCAGTTTATGAATTCCCAAGCTGGATGGGATTGTTCCGGAAAACTTATCCACCATGAGTCACTCTCAACACCCCGTCTTCTTTCACCCTTGTCTCAGCGGGTGTTTACCACAGATACTGTAGCTGCTCTTTCTTTCTCTTGGCATTCTTCAATTGGTAAGAGTCTAGGTTAATTGGACCCTTACCATACACAATTTCTTCACCCTCCACCTGACGGGCATCTTCTCTTACTCCCCTCCTCCAGGACTTCAAAACATACCCATCCAAATTGATGGGCTTCTCCTTCACCTGCATCGCTTTGGGCTCTTCTTCTTTTACCCCGTCTACAATGTACACAGACTCAAATAGGTCATAATCATCTGCCACATTTTTAACCAACATTAGGACTGATGTCGTAGAATTCACCCTGGGAGCAGACCGGATGAGCATATCCAAGACCTGGTTTTCATTAATCCCAGTGCCTATAACCATTATGAACTCTCTAGTATCCTCTCCGATATGCCTCAGAACATGCTTCTCTTCCAGCCCCGAATTGATTATCCTTACTGCTCCATCAAACTATGGGAGCGGATTGGTCTTTGTACTCGGTTTCAACCTTGGTTCTACTACCACCCCATCCTTGACCAGCTTTTGGATGGCCTTCAAAAGGTCTTTGTAATCATTCGTGTGATGGCCTACTATGACATGGTAGTTGTAGAAGTTTTCCTGTCTTCATGACTGGGTGGTGACCAGATTTTTACACTGTTAAGCTTCTTCAATTCCTGCAGCTTAGTGAAGAAAAAGCCCAAAATAGCTTCATATGGGGAGATCCTATGGTATTCTTCTTTTGATAGCCTAACTACTGCTACAGGCTCTGACTGGACCAACTGGACTGCAGCTTGTTTTCCTTTAGCTACGACGAGGATGATGATCCCGAGTCATTCTTCTTGAACCATGGCTTATTAGTGGGTTATACCACGGGCGTCTCCTGGGACTCTATCCACTCTAGTCTTTCCACCTTCGCAAATACCTCGTTGTAAGAAAAAAAGGTATCTGTCCCCAATCTTTGCTTGTAAGCCGGGCAAGGCTCCAGCTAGCAACTTTGCGATCATCTCCGACAGGCTGAGACAATCCTTTAACAAGACTTGAGTAGCCATCCACCTTTTAAAGTAAGGCTTAAAGGTCTCCCCGGGCTTCTACCTTACTGCCTCGAGATTCTGCATAGTGGTCTTCATCTGGGAGTTGAAGCTATACTATTCAATGAGGGCTGCAGATAGTTATTCCCAGTCATGAGATACAATGGGCAGGTTATTGTACCACTGGTTGGCCGGAACTGCCAGCGTCACTATAAACATTTTAGCCAACATCTTATCGCTGACTCGGTGAGCCCTCATCACCATCTGGGAGTTGGTCAAATGAGCCTGGGGGTCTCCTTCCCCATTGAATTTCACTAGCTATGGTATTAAGAAATTCTCGAGGAGTAATTCATCTCTTGGTGCCACGGGTGGTGCTGGATAGCTGATGGGCTGGAAGCTTGGATGCTGAGCTGCGTGAGCTGCTAAGAATTGTTGCCGCAATTCCTCTATGCTGGGCTGGGGAGTAGAAGTAACCCATCTCTGGCCTAGCTTGGTTACCATATTGATGATACGGAGCTTGGGGATATACAAGACCCCGAGGAGGAAGCGTAGAAGTTGGTAGGGTCGAGAATTGACCTTGATACTGCATTGCTGGAGTATTGACATTTGCAACATAACTGAAAGGTGGAGCTTGGAAGTTTGGGATAGCCCCGGACTGGGAAAAGAACCCTTGTGCGGTAGGGGGAAGGCCAAAAGATGCCCCCACCGGCCTCGCTATTGCTACGAATTATTGGTAACCCGACTGAAATACTTGCTGGAAGCTCGACTGTCTGGGTAGATTTGACTGATCCCCAATCTACCGATTTGCACTAACTCTTGCCTGGCCACTACTTCTTGAAACCTGGCCTACTCCGCGACTAGTTTGTCCCAATTTGGACCGGGAACTGGAATGGACCTACTGCTTGAGAGCCTCCCGTGTAGAGCTGGCCGCTAGAGGATGGACATGTGTGAGGAGCAGAGCCTGGCCTCCTTGTCATAGGATGGTTCATAATAGTGGGACCTTGGAGATTTCTTATGAGATCCTGGTTAAAGGGCCTACCCTCTGGTTGTCTAAGGCGAGCACGAAATTGTATGACCTGAGCGAACTGGTCGCTGTAAAGAATCACCAAAAGAGCATTGGTGATGTTGTGGCTTGACCCAAATTTGGGGGTAGTAGACCCGTCCTGGCCTTGTCGATTAGTTCCCCCTGAAAGATTCTGTTGTTCTGCCATCTCTGCGATCTACCCTGAACTGAATATTGATCTCTGTCCCAAACTGAACTCTGAACTTGAATCTGAACCCAAGTCCTCACTCAAATCCATGTGCGAGAGACCCTCTATGAAAGATTCTGCTTGGTGAGCCATAGTGGGAGAGATTTGGACGAGCCGATGAGCTGACCTCCTCCAAGCTTTAACTGAAGAAGATTCAATCAACTGTCAGTAGAAATAAAATGCATGCTTGACTGACTAGAGACCGATGCGTGAAATGTTCATGTAATGGCTGCGATATAAGGGTTAACATGCTATGATGATGAATAAAATCATTACCGGCCTAGGGAGCTAGCTAAAAGAAAAGTAGGTTTGCCAATCCTTTCGAAACAAACCGACGATGGTCGCCTATCACTCGTGTGGTAACAAGCTATTCGAAATTGGTATGTTTACCAATCCATTTGAAATAAACTAGACCATAACTCAGGTTTACTATACTACCAGTGTGTCATAATGAAGGGATGTCATCTTGGCGAGAAAAGTTGGTAAGTTCGCCAATCCTTTTGAAATAAATTGAGGATGGTCACCTATTACTCATGTGGTAACAAGTTGGAATGTGGTATGTTTGTCAATCCATTTGAAACAAACTAAACTATAATTTAGGTTTACTTATACTGTCCATATGGAAATAGTAAAGGGATGCCGTTTTAGCGAGAGAATAAAGTTGGTAAGTTTGCCAATCCTTTTGAAACAAAAGGACTAGAAGTGATTGTGTATTATCCAAGTGATAATACGCTTTTAACTTTGAGAGTTGATCACCAAGGATTGCTCTCGGTGAGTCCAAGTTCAAGTAAAACCATGTGTTATACCCTATGTTTTATGGCTTTGGAGGTTCGAGCGCCAAGCGGGAACTGCTATAACCATGGGTGATGCCTATCCTAGGTGACACTATCTTATCGCGTCTTCTAGTTCTAAGCTTGAGTTCGAGTAAAACGATGTGTTATACCCTAGGCTTAGATGTCTGTGATTCTAAGCGGACAGAGTTTTGAGTGCTTAGTAAGCATTACTTATAATCAAGGGCGATCCTATCCTAGGTGACACTATCTTGTCACGTCTTCTAGTTCTAGGCTCAAGTTCGGGTAGAACGGTGAGTTATACCCTAGGCTTAGAAATCCATGATTCTAAGCGAACAGAGTTTCGAGTGCTTAATAAGCACTATCTTGGTCATGTGTAGTCCTAACCCTAGGTGACGCTGTCTCATCGTGTCTTTCTAACTCTAGGTAGACAATATCGGGATAATGACTTGTGCGTGTATAATTCGTGTCTGCATAACAAATCGTGGGTTAGCATGATGTTTTATGCCAAACAAACGTGGTAATGTGATAACCACATAGCACATAGCACACAACGTATCACTTCCAACCTTATGTCTCCCGCGAAAAAAGGGTAGGTTCCTAAATCTAAGTTTGGGTCATCTTAATACCGTGAAGTATTAAGGAACGAACTTGCACAAAAAGATGCATTTGTTTTGGTAAACCTAGGGGAAGTATCTACGGTTTCCTTATATAAGTTTGGTCGTGATTGTTGATGCAGAAGGTTCTTGTTACACTACGATACACTTCTCCCCTTTTCCTAAATAAGTCCAAGAGGGTCCATGCGATATGGCAACAAGTGATCAACCCACTTAAGCATCCTTGGTCTCCATGGGATCACAAGTGATACCTTCGCAAGCTTCACGGTAAATAGGGGCACCCTAATCTTAAAGGCTAAGCCATCTAATGCATATGCTTTTTGTTCGATATTTTAAATGTGGATTAACTCATTTGATGACTTTTCAATACTCATCTAAAATCTTTCAAACACGTTTTAAGTAAGAAAAATCTTCCCCAGCGGAGTAGCCATTGTGAGCGGACGACGTTTCACCAGCGCGATCGCCGTGAGGCATCGGCCCCGTAAGATGGGGCGTGGGGTTTTTGAAAGGAGCAATACTTCAAAATGACACGCTGCTCAAGGTAAAAAGTTATTTTGAAAAATTATTTTTCAAGCTTAAAAGACTCGAGATCAGGCTCCCTAGTCTATGTTACAGAGTCGCCACCCAGATCAACTCTTCCGGGAAAATTTGGTAATGCTTAGATCCGTTTGCTAATCCATACCATAAAATAGAGATTCGGGTCCGAGATGAGTTATCTATTTTGTCATCATTTGAGTTAAATTACACTATAAGAGAAACCATATTTATAATATTCAAACTAAACTAGACATTTTCAATTTTACATCTGTCACACATGTATAATACGGTAAGTAAATTGCGGAAAGTAAACACGTAGGAAATTAAATACACCTATTCTACGGGGAGATTAATTACATCATCGATTTGGGGGTTTTACAAATTGCCTAAATACATCAAAAATCTAGGGGATACAATCGTCTAAAATACATCGGTGTCTAACAAATATTACATTTCATTGTAAAAATAAAAAGCGATACCCGAAGAAAATTAAATCCTAACATTTAACTACCCTAAACTACATGTATTCACAAAGGTTAGCACAAATACGGCACACCATAAATGGTTGCAAGTATGTCTGTTTTAATTTTTTACGAGACCCGAGCTTTCTGATTTAAATCATCGAAGGAGTTTAGAATTTCTTTTTCTTAAAAAAAAGTTCATTTTATACACATAAGTTTATTTAGCCATTTTTAGTGAAAATGCCACATGCAAATATTTGCCGAGTCGGTTATCCGGGAACTTCGGTTCCCTTCGTCGGGGTTTCCTAACACACTTCATAATAATGTAAACATAAAATAAATCTAAGTCCAAAAACGTAAATCACGAAGTTGTTAAAATCATTCTGAAGAGGAAACCGTTAAAGTTGATAAAAATAATATCCTGGCGACGGGTTATCGACTTTAACCATCCAAACTCCCTTCGGGACGATCTCGGGTTTGTAAAATCTTCACATATACACATCATGTTACTGAAAACTCAGGTTTCAAGCCTGAATGGTCACCACTGACACTCCTGAACATGAATCGAAATCTAGAAATTTTACAAACATTCTGCATATATTCTTCCTGGATGTTGATATCGTTAACGACATCATTGAAGTTGTTAACGATATCATTGATGTCGTTAACGACATCAACAATTTCTTCAATGGCATTGCGATGTAGTTAACGATATCTCAATGTCGTTAACGACATTGCATGGGCAGAATGCAGTTCTTGTTTTATTACGATTTTCACATTTTTGCATAAAAAAATACATATGATATAAACAAGTGAAGAACGACTCTAGGAACTCAGAGGCTTACTCCATTGCCTTGAATCCACTTCGCTTGGTCCACGAAAATCCCCGGAAAGTCCTCCTCGTTTCTTTAGTTCGGTTTGTGATTTTGTCAAAAAATGAAGAGTAAGTGTTACTCTTTTATGTAGAGAGTCAGAACTCTCTGAATGTAAGTCTTAACAAGAGGAAGAAAGGAAGTAGAAGTCCTTCTTCTCTAGAGTTTAGACTTTCGAAAACTTAAAATTCAAAAAATTATCGAAATCTGATTTAAAGATTGAAAACTTCTGAAATGAATGAAAATACTTGTTATGGATACTTAAACCAAGTTCTATGGATCCAGTACTTAGTGCCAAGTTCCTCAAAAAGAGCTCTAAACCTCAATATTGCTTGAACTCTCAATATAACTCACTGTCTGAAATAAGTGAATTAAACCTCGAATTTCGCCTAAATGACCCGAAATAACCCAAGTTCATGCCTTATTCACGAACTTACACACTCAAGTTACAGAAATACCAATTTAAAGAGAATAAAAGATGGTTATTTTGTTATGAAAAAAACCTTAAAATGTACTTAAAACCTTAAGAACCAAGAAAACATTCAAACTCAACTTATGTTGTTTTTCTTTCTTTTGTTGTCAAAAAAAAACTTTTGCTGCTAAAATCCTCCCTCCTTCATGTGCTGGAACCCAGCTCTCTTAAAGAGAGAGAGCCCCCTTCAAACCAAAAGAGGAGTCCGAGTTTGATTTTTCTTCTTCCCCTTTTTTCAACATATTTCCTCATCCCTATGCAAATGTTGGGAATCCAAAGTCTTTAGTGGGGTGTGACAGCTGTGTTTCAATGATGAAATCTCAGCAAGTGATAAAAATTTGATTTTTTTTTGCTGAAAAGTCCACAAAGTGCAATTTTGGTTCTGTTGTTAACGACATTGCAATGTCGTTAACAACATTGCAATTTCGTTAATGACATTGCATGGCCAGTTTGGATTTTTTTTCTTTTTAAAATGGGCTTTTTTTAAGGAATAGGAAGCCCAAAGAAACAAGGTATGTGATTTCCAGACGAATTCCGAACCCTGCATAATACAAAAAGCTAACAAGGGAAAAATTACAGATTCATCATTGAACTCGCGAGTCGGGAATAAAAATCCCGTACTCACACCCCATTCAAAAATTATCAAGTGTCAACTTTTATTATATTATAAGTAGTTATTAATTTCTCTCTCCTATTTTTTTAATTTTTATATAATAAAAGTTGACACTTGGTAGTTTTTTAATGGGGGACACAGAATTGGGGACATAGGATTTTTTTCCGGTACCATGATCCTCGATGCAAGTATCGGGATCGATTCTAGAACAGAATACTAAAATCTGATTTTCAGTATTAATCTTTTATTTTGCAGGTTTATTCAGGTATTTTGTTTTCGGATTTTACTGTAAAATGTAATTTATAACATGCTTTTATGATTATATAATATGCTTCAATAAGATAGTATGATTTAATGATGCCATGTATAACTTGATGCCACGATGTAATCCATGATTACATATGTTTTGTTTATGAAATTGAGTCTTCTAGTTTTCTCATCTGCTTTCTTTTTAAAGTCAATAGTAGTTAATAACTTAGTGTTGGTTAAAGAATTATTGATTTTGTTCTTGACATGTAATTTAAATTGACTTAATATAAATAAGCGGCTCGTCTGAACCCGATCTCTGAATTGAATATATGGAATAGTTCTTGGATATAATGTTATAGTAGATTTTCTTGGAAATAGCTGATCCAGGTGGTGATTTTGTGTATTTATTTAGTAATCCCGGTTCCTGAATCTCAACACGAAGTAGTTTGTCCCGAATAGTCTCATGATCCAATGGAACTTGACCCAGATGGTACTGAATACCAAATCTTACCCAAAATCCGAAACGTCATCCGCTCACAAATAGCTGTACAATGGTTCCAATAAATATATTCAATCATAATTCTCAATTTCGAATTATATCTACGACTATTTTTTCCATGAAGCAAAATCTAATTATTGAATTATTTTTTAAATGTACAATTTATTTTTAAACACTTATTTTTGTGATGAATGTCTTAGTCTATTAAATTAAGATTGAACTTATAACTTTTAGATCTTTCAGGTTTGAGTCACATATAAGGAAAAGTAAAGATTTTTTTCTATTTATCGTAAGCGCACTTACACATTAAAATAAATAAATTTTCAAATGATAATATTTTTAAGCGAGATAATAATATTTACGTTTTTGTAATAGGTTAAAATTTAATGTCTTTTATTACATATTTCATCAAGTAGGACAAAAATTATGTCTTAAGCATAAAATGAAGGGGGTGTTTCTCTAAACTTAAAAGTCAGTCAAACTTGCTTAGAAGTAGAATTTTAAATTAAAAGTTACTCAGCTTAGTGTTTCTCTAAACTTTTTTCAACTTAGAAAAGTTACTTTTTAGTTAAAAGTAAAAAGTAGTTAATACTTACTTCTAGAAAGTGACTTTTTTCAAATCTACTTTTTGACCAAACAAATTACAATATTACCCCTATATTATATTCAAAACCCAATGCCCTTTCATAAAAAATATACTTTATAGTCTTTTCAAGATTCAACAACTTAAAAGTGATTTAGAATTCAATTTTGAGAAACACTTTTAATGACTTAAAAAATCGTTTTACAAAAACACTTAACTACTTATTTTTAAACTCCTTAAAAATTAAAAAAATACTTCTAAGTTATAAGTTACAAGTCACAAAACACCCGAAGTTTGTTGACCGAATAAAATGTGATGTTAGAATATGGCCAACTTTTTAATACAACACCAATAAAATGTGATATTAGCAATAACAAGGTAACCGCTCTAAGCTTAAGGTAACCAATTCTCCGCTCATTACTCTTGGTCGAACCTTCGATCAAGCATTTCTAACCCCCTTTATGTGTTTTGGATCCCATTACCCACATCGAAGCCTAATATCATAAATGCAATGAGCATCCTTTTGAAGTTTCAGTCATGGCAGAGCAACAAAAAAATCGGAAAACCTCCGATAAACCCATAACCATTTGTGGACACACCAAATCAAACCACTCCTGCAGGTGGCAAGTTGTAGAATCTTCTATAAATGTGACTCCACCAATAGATTCAAGGGGAAACTCGTTGATCTTCACTCCACTTTCGGAAGATATGGAGGAGAAGCTAAAAGCTTGTCTCCATCTAGAGGCCACTGAAAAGGGAACTAGAGATTGAGTTTCCTGTGAATCAGACGGTTAGATCTTAAAGTCCGCTGAGCTTTAATTTGACAAAGAAAGTTGCCCATGAGTGTAGTAGTAGGACGGGCAAATCAAGAGAGCCTGACCAGAGTATTTTTACTTCAACCAAATCTCGACCACAGGCAAGAACGACAGTGGCAACACAAATTTCCCAGCGAAAAGGTCTGTCGAGCGATGAGTCACTCTCAAAATGGAGAATGGTTAGATGAAGCAGTTTGAAGAATATATAACTGAGGTCAGTATTAATCCGGTGACGTGGAATCCCCGTTCTATAGAGAGATACAATTCGAGCCCTTCGATAAAAATTTCAAATATCCAAAGCTTCTGACCGATAATGGAGGAGACATAGCTAACCATGTCAAAAAATTTCAGGCAATGCCTTTAATTACACTACTGATGCAATAGATGCTTTGAAGTGTAAACTCTGGATGGGCCGGCCATGTTTTTGGTCAAAGCACTCCCCGATGTTCAACATATAATTGATAGAAAATCATACCACAGATCTACCCGACCCCCTGCAATCAAACATGTATTACACTGTCCGAATTTAACCATTAGATTAAAACATGAGTTTCAAACATTTGTTTACGTTGACGGATTATCTTTGATAAACTCGGCCACATCCATCAAGAAAAAAAAATATATAGAAAAAGTTAAAAGGATAAATCAATTTGTAGTAGCTTATTAGTCTTTGTGAAAAATCAGTATAATAATGACAGCAGAGAGTACGAAGATAAACAAATGTTACATGACGTTTGTTATAACTTATAACCAGCACAAATATAGCCAGCAAGAAATTTTCAAGCAAAATCTTTGAAAGGACAATCAACAAGTTTTTTAATAATTTTAGTACACACCCTATGCACATCAGCAAAAAAAATAATGAAATTATTCTAGACTATGCAGGGTACGCTACTTCATGTAATAACTACCACAACAAAAATTAAAGTCGTCTATATGGATCTTTTGACATCAACAAGACTTACAAAAAAAATTAGAATTACTGCATTAATTAAGAATATTGGAGTGGTATAGACAGCAAAAGCCTTTACATTTGAAAAAAAGGAATGAGATTCTTTAATGTTCATTTTGAACATTGGAATGATTTTGAGACAATATATCATTGGTTTTAATTGAAAGTTTGTTTTTTTTATCTTTTATCAAAAAGTAGGATAGATAACTAATGTATTAGAGTAATGTTCAATTTTAAACATTAGAGAATCCCAATCCTTAAAAACTATTAACAAAAGCATCACAGAACACCAACATATAACTAGTCTTTTCTTTAATCAGGTAACTATTCCAATTCATGCCAAGCTAAGGCTAATCTCCATCTCATAACACCACTTTTTGCACACAAGTGATTGTCACTAACTTTGTAGGATTTCCTCAAATGACATTTAAAACCTCGACAAACGAGAAGCCAGATAATGAGAATCAGAGTAAGGACAACCCCTCCTACCATTAACTTCATTCGGAGATTTTGAAGCCACATTTTCCATCGCAATTGCCTTCGTTGCCTCTGAAAGCTATCAGCCTGAATTATAATATTGTTGGAAAAACAAATCGTTACAGCACTTGTTTGATCATTTGGACTGAAATTAATGAAGAACATCCTGTACCTGGAATTGCAGATTCTCTGTTTTATCTACTAAAAGCTCAATCCTCTCGCCACGATCCAAAACCTGAATTCATTGGATTTGTGTAGTCCACTCTACTTACCATAAACTTTCAATGGGGCGGCAGATTGGCCTCATATGCAATATCATGAAAATAACACATCTTCAAATATCAAATTACAAGTAAGAAACTTTACATGCTGATGAGAAACAATAATAATTGATTAGCAAATCTATGCTACGCCAAGATATTTTGTCCACTTATATATTGGAATGAAGTAATTCTAATGCCCCTTAATCTTGCTATTTTTACACATTGAACCCTCGGTCATTTTTCTTAACGAATCAAGCCCTTATAGATGAACTCCTGATTGATTATAAATTGTGCATTCCATAGAAATCAGACTACTTATTGTTCAATCAACAAATCAATGTAAGATTTATAATTGCTCAAGTTCTTAACGTTACAATACAAGATTAAAGGGCTTAATATGTTAAATTAAAATATTATGGACTAATAAGTAAAAAGAGCAAAGATTTAAAACCATTGTCCCACCCTCAATAGCAGCACTTCAAGCCAATACAGAATGACCGGATTTCCCTTAAAAATTCACTCTACAAGTTTATGTTCATCAGTATTCTTTTTCCTATAAGTAATTGTTTCCTATGGACAGTTGTTCAAAAGATACTCAATTTTTTGCCTAACTTGCAAAGGATCTATACGAAAAAATCAGATAATGGTATCGGAGATTCATATAGCTTTCAAATTTGGAAAAAGTTCAGAGAAACAAAAAGATTCCAATTTCCGTAACTTTCAAATTATAACTGGTGTAATGCAGGGAAACAACATTATAATGATCAATGAACTCTTATGCTTTAAGAAGTTAGCAATTTTAGAATCAAATTATCCTGAATTTACTGTCACCTTTTTATTTTCAAAATACGAAAACTCAATTTCAACTTTTCAACTTTTCAA
The DNA here is from genome assembly GCA_949673415.1 of Euphorbia schlechtendalii. Taxonomy (NCBI): domain Eukaryota; kingdom Viridiplantae; phylum Streptophyta; class Magnoliopsida; order Malpighiales; family Euphorbiaceae; genus Euphorbia; species Euphorbia schlechtendalii. The sequence goes on along the minus strand of CATIWQ010061453.1, from coordinate 28,144 downwards.
AGCCAGTGAAAAAGCCATAACAAGACAGAAAACAAAATAATTAATTCCAGAAACAGCATTACAAAATCACACATACTACATTCTCAAATTAACTAAATTTTTGCTAGCATTGGTACTTTGAACCTTTTCTTTGCCTTTTTTCAAAATGCAATATTGTAATAGAGATGGCTTGTTGGTGCAATGATGTTTAACAAATAGATTCATCCTAGGTTACTGTTGAATTTGCTAACACTTCCGTATGCAAATTGCCAATGGGAAAATATTAGTTCAGATACATTCCTATCCAATTTTTATTTTAAACTTGTGGTAGGAGGCTTTCTACTCAGAAAATTGTAAGTTCATAACTACATCATAATAAATTTTGTTCAGAATATAAATATGGTACGGAATAATATGAGTAATTAGGGAGTAATAATAGGATTAATCATAGGAATTAGCTTTTATTTCTTCCCTAATCTAGACTCAATCTCTTGCATAAATATTTGTAACATCTCAAAGCAATATACACAGATTATTCAAGACGTATATTATTATTCTTAACATGGTACCAGAGCCCTGTGTTCAAAGTTCTGGGAATTTCTTCCGCTGTTCTTTTTTTCGGGTTGTATCCCGTCCACTGTCCATTTTATTTTCCCTTAAAATCCATCCAGAAGAGTCCTTATTTTATCCCACCATCCCGACACTTCTGTTGAGGTCCGGCAGCCACCGCTGCTGCTCGTGACTGACATGCTCCGCCGCGAGTTTCGACTCTCCAGCCAGGCATCGGCGCGTAGAGGGTTTCCTCGACGACCTGCTTTTCACTCCGGCGATCCTCCCTCCTCCTTCGATCACCCTGCATCTTTGGTTTTCAGTTTTGACGAGTTTTCCTTTGAGTTTAAGCTGGACAGATTGGGCTGAGTTTTCCGTTCATTGTTTTTTTTGAGTTTACTGAGTCAGGCCGAGTCAGTGCTGATTCAGTCCAAGTTGCAACTGAGTCTCACTGAGTTGGGACTGTTTTTGGCTTTGTATGGCTGTTTTGACAATCCTTTATGATTCGTCCCTTTATCTCCTTCAAATTCTAACTGACATGACGAGTTCATGTTGTCATACCTTGTCTCCTACTTCAAATTGACGTGACATGTGTTCATATTTTCTTTCCCTCTCCTTCTGAAATTCTGTAATATAACAGGGCTGGTTGATCTTTTGGTGAGTTCCAACAGTTAAATCTTGTCACCTTTTCTCATTCAATTTATCAAGGCTGAGCTTATGGAATTTGAATACTTCAAAGACCTACGTACAAGTGATTCTAGCAAATGTTGGGATGGGATTTCCCTTTGGATTGCCGTTTAATCTGCCAAGAAGTGCAGCTTTTGGGGATGTATAGTAGATTGGTGGATTGTCGTGTTGGCTTCTTCAATCACCTCCTTTTTGTTCTTTGTATTATAAGTTGATGGGTCTTGTATTTTGCTTTTATTGCAATTGAGTTTATTGTGTTTGTTTCATGTATGCTCCAGCTTGAGGGGGAGTGTTACAGAATATAAATATGGTATGGAATAATATGAGTAATTAGGGAGTAATAATAGGATTAATCATAGGAATTAGCCTTCATTCTTTTCTAATCTAGACTCAATCTCTTGTATAAATATTTGTAACATCTCAAGGCAATATACACAGATTATTCAAGATGTAATCTTTTATTCTTAACAAAACTCAAATTTGTTGTTTGAGATGTCGTTTGGCAGGAATGTATATTTAGTTATCAATTTGATCTTACAATAAGAAAATCAGAGCTCAACTACAAGGGCAACAGTAAAAGCAGTCATGATTGTAACGAACAATAAAAAAAGGTTGAGTTTAAAATAAACACAAACTCAAAATGAAATATAATTAGAAATTTAACAAAATTTCAACAACGTCAACTTTTCAGATTGCAGTTGCTGACAATGGAAGGAAGATAAAACACCATGGAAAAGGTAGAATACATGACCAGCTGAGTAAGAAGCATGGCAGAAGGGATTATCTTAGAGAGCAAAGAGCTTTTCAGTTATTTTTCTTTTGTCTACGTTCTTGCTGGTTTTCTCTTTTGACACTGCAAATTTAGAATTGAAAACCACAAGTAAGAAAGAACTCATTGGCAGACCAGAAGGATCAAAACATGTGGAGATGAGAATCATGAAACACATTTACAAGGCAATAATGTGGGTTAATTAGGATAAGGTAAATGGTATTAATGCTCCGTTTAAGAGCTGTACCAGACTAATATATTAGGGTGATGTGCTCCATAATTGAGCCATGATTCCACTATTGTCAGTAGTAGTTGTTATACAACCTCTTTAAATATTCATAAACATCAATGAAGAATTAAGCTTAAAAAACAATTACAGTTTCGAGTACTTTAACTCAAAGAGGTATTAAGGTTTCCTCTAATTGAGCCTCACATTCTTTCAAAATAGGTCGTAAAAAGAAGTCTACAAACACCCTCTACCTCCACTAACAAAAAACATGCAAGTCTGGACAATAACAGATTTTATAACCTCTTGGCCAGGAATAACACAAGAGCTTTTTAGTGGATTGGATTTTGAAACTCCAAAACTCCCTCGAGTGTTAGATAAGAATTGCTTCCTTCAAATAGATCACTCCAGCACTAATCAAATCATTGCCACCCACTACAGATTTGCAAGTAGATTGCATTACATTCTTTGATACTTCAGATGACTCCCCAATTGGTTTGCAATGGGCATCCAGGGATAGTTTGCTAGAATAACCATGCTATAATATAACTCAGGACAAGAAGGATTACATCTCCTAATATTTAGTTCTATTGTTGAAATTAGATAGATATAAACTGATTGGTTGAAAGGAGCTAATCTATTTCATATTATTACAGTAGTTATGACTCATGTCCGGTTGTATAGTGGACTACTTACACTACCTGGAATAAAATCCTAATTTTGGAAATGGATAAGGGCTACGGAAAAATTACAAAAAACTATAATCTCAAAAGGTAACTAGATAGATAACACATGACAGAGAAGCAGAGAAAAAGGAGTGAATTTTAATAGGATTAGACTTCCGATATGTGAAGCATCAATTGGTTAAATACTAAATCTCCAGAAAAATGAAACACACCTTTTCAATATTGTCCATCATAATACCCTTGACCTCGGTTATTTGTGCCTTTAGCTTTGATAACTTGTTTGTCTCTTCTGGGTGGCTCATACAATATTCCATGTGTTCCTTAAGCCGTGGCCTATTTTCAAGCAGCAACGCATTAGAAACAGTTTAACATTTAACAAAAAGTAAAATTCATCGAATTCCATATAGACAAGGATATACATGCCCAAATTCTCTGTCAAGATTATAAGCGATGCTAAACCGGTCTTCAAACAAGTCGTCATCATCTTCATCATCAGCAAGCGGATGCACCTCTTTACTAATAATCAAGCCATAACGCTGTTTGAAGTCATCTTTAACCCTATCTAGACACACAAAAGGTAAACTTCTTCCAGATGATTCATCAGCCACGACAAGAAATACTGCATGCAATAGTAACAATATCAAAGAAAAATATCAACTACTCGAACAAATTAAGGGCTAGTTTGGGATTGCTTTCCTAGGTTGCTGTCCTCAAAAGCTCCATTTTCAAGCTTTCTGAGACTGTTGTCTTGAAAAGCTCCTGGAATAAATGGCAACCAGACCCTGATTAATTAGTATTAAGAGTAGAAATTCTTTGCCTAATGCCACATATGTTTTTCTATAAAATGTTTGTGAGTGGAGCTTTTCAAGACAGCAGCCGTGACACCAATCCCAAACAAACCCTAAATATGAGACAAAGAACAAAATAAAATAATACCAAATCCACTGTCAATTAGGTTATTAAATGTGTGCCCATCGCATGAGTATGTATACTTGCTGCTATTTGAAGGAAGCTTCTGCAAACACTGAACAGCAACTGTACTAAAATTCCCCGAATATGGTGTATGCTCTGTTAATACAACTGTTCCCTTAGCGACAAAGCTATATATCAATCCTTTCTGACTCATTTCTTAAGTATAACTCCAATTTATGTCAATATCCAGACAAGATATGGATCGGTCCTGAATCGTGCCCTTGACCTTACAAAAAATTACAGATCAATAATAAGAAAAAGTTAATTATCGTTGAGAATTTGAATTTCCCACAAAACAAGCATAAAAAATCCTAGGGAACTTTCAGCTGATGGAAGAGAAACCACAGAATTAAGAAGCGAAGACACATAAATACATCTAACTATTACAAATTTAGGGTTCTGAGAAAATTACGCGATTTCTCCTATATGCACTAGAAGAATTACAAACTAGGAATCAACCCCGAATTTCCCAATGATTACTCAATCGACATTGAAAAAAAAATCAGAAAATTCATTCTAACTAATGTCTTTCCGTCAATTCTTCCCCATATTCAAAAAGAAAACAGGGCACAAAAAAGAAAAGGAGATCAAAAGCAGAGTTTCATACGTAATTGCAAAATCAAAGGAATAACTGAACGTGGATTGGTACAAAATTAAAGGAAATTCGATGAATGCAGAAACGGATAAAAAGAAATTCAACATTTTGGCAAACAAAAAAAAAACAAGTGATGGATTGACAAAGAAGTAGCAAGAAACCTGAATTTGTGCTGCCAGAGGAGAACAACAAGACTTCAACTACGTAGCCAAAGGAATGGTTCCGTAGCCAAAGGAATGGTTCCTGGAGCCTACGAGGATTAATCAACGAATTAGAACAATAAATTTAGGAATTTCTCTAAGCTTATAATTAATCAAACTTGCCTTACAACGTAGAATTTTAAATTAAAAGTCATTTCTTTGAACTTTTTTCAACTTAAAAAAGTTACTTTTAAGTAAAAAGTAAGAAGTAGCTAATACTTACTTTTAAAAAGTGACTTTTTTTCGTATCTACTTTTTAACCAAACAAATTATAATATTACCCTTATATTATATTTAAAACCAAATATCCTTTTATAAAAAGATTCAACAACTTAAAAGTAACTTAATATTCAATTTTAAAAAACACTTTTAATGACTTAAAAATCATTTTACAGAAACACTTAACTACTTATTTTTAAACTCTTTAAAAATTAAAAAAAAACTTTTAAATTATAAATCAGAAATCATAAGTTTGGAGAAACACCCCCTTAATTAACAGTTAATTTTTATTAAAAGTTTATGTAGTAATACTTTTTAGTAACACTTTTTTAGGCTTTGGTGACACTTAACTAGGCTTCGATAACATTTTTCTGATCTATGACGATATTTTTTTAAGTTTTGACGACACTTTCCACCTTGATCGCTCGATTATATAAAATTGAGACGGTGTTCCGAAAATCACCGCCTAAGCAGTACCTTGACTGTCTTTTAAAGCAGAGGTAAAAATAAGTTCAAAATAATGGTTTCTTTGTACATTTTCGACAAAATCAATTAACTAGGGAAATTGTTATGAATGCAGAGGGGTATGAAAATGATTTGGTAACCGAATTACCGAACTAAATTAAACTGAATTATAAATTTGATTTAGTTATTTTGAAAATTCGATTTGGTTCGGTGTATTGATAATTATATATTTTGGTTTTTGGTTCGTTTGGTTTTAGTATGGAAAAACTATGGTAACTGAACCAAACCAAAATTTTATATACTATAATAAAAATTTAAAACATAATAAATACCGTCTCTTTTTAATTAAATCATTTTATTTGAATTTTGGAATTACAAGCTTTTTAATTTTAATTTATAAAAAAGTAGTAGTATATCCCCATAATCGAAAGGAACTTCCATATTTCTTATTGGTAAGCGTTTTCTTTATGGATTCTTGAAAATACATTGCTTCCTTATTTATGTACGTAATCGATATTGTATTTTGGTTTAAGTTTTTTTTTTTATTTTTCCATGTGAAAGGAATGAAGAGTTCATTCAAAACCATATTACAATAGTGTTATTTTGAATTTCGGTTCAACTTGGCTTTTAACTAAACCGAATATTTTTATTTAGATTTGGTTAATTCAGTTTCACTTCTTATTCGGTTTGGTTCGATTATCAAAATTTTCCTTATTTGATTTTCGGTTAATTTAGTTCGGTTTTAACCGAATGCACTCCCATATGAATGTAGTCTTTGGATAAAGTATTTAGATTTTTACCCTCTAATTAATTCTTTTGATTATATAATATTTTATAAATTTATTTTTTTTCTCTGTACTATCTATATAAATGGTTTCAACCTTCACTATTGTCATTTTCTTTGAATCAGTTTTCTCTTCCTTGCATTGATCTCATCTCTGATTTCGTTGATTTGAAGATTTTTCTAGATTCATCTTCTTCATTTAATTCTATTTTGCCCATCCTTGCAACTCTATTTTTCTTTGCATAAGCTATCTTCGATTTTTTAGTTTGAAATTGCGATTAGGTTTTTATCTGTTTTTTGTATTTGATTCGGTTTTCGTTTTGAATCTCAGTAGATTTTGTAACGTCGTTGTCTTCTTCCTCTTCGTTTTGAATCTTTTGAATCTTTTTTGTAATTGGAGGTTTAAATTTCTATTTTGATTTTACAAAATGCAAGTTCTTCCAATTTGCACATACGGTGTTTGATGAGTTGCCTGATTGGTGGAGAGATAACAATTGAAGATATTTTTCATTATCGTTTTTTTGAGTATTTGGTTGCTACTTGGTAAAAAGTTGATAGCTTTTTTAATTCGCAATTTTGTTTTTTTATAGTTTTTTAATTCTATTTTTTATTATAATAATGAAATATATGGGTCCTACCACATTCCTACCAGATATTGATGGAAGAACAAGCTTCCAAAGAAATATAAGGTTCCTACCACATTCCTACCAGATATTAAATAAAATAAGTTTTCAAAGTTATATAGTAAATGTTTGGTAGGTATCTGGTAGAATGCTCGTATGTATATGAATTTAGTAAAAATTCTTCTTAATATGTACACATATGGAAATAAACTTTTGCATGTATTTACATTACCTACCACGTTCTTACCAGATACTTTCTATTTTGTTTAATACTTTGTAGATATTTATGCATCTCTTTCTTCGTGAGTTGTGCGAGATCCTCCACGAGTTTCTCCAAGAAACGAAGAATTCTTTAGAAGGCTCCTTTTATTTTGAAGTGAGCCTTCTCAGTTTATATTTTCATGTTGGTTTCAAGCGGTCCAGCAGTTGCTGTCTATTAACGAGTTCTACCTCAATGAGGTTTTGGTCGGTGAAGATCTGTGTGGATCAATCATATAGGCTATCCTAGTTTGGAGGCTTGTCCTAACGGAGTTCTGTCGAATTGCTCTAAGGGAACGCCGCATCCAAAAGAAAGAAAAACACACATCAACTGGTAATGTTCTAAACTTAAATGCTAGGGTTTCTTTTATAAGTTTTATAAACCTATTGGCATCTATGGAACGTTTCAACTAGATTATATCAATCATGGAATGCTTAGAAGATCTTTTAGGGTTTATTTTAAGTTTTGAAATTCCTCTTTGCAACATTGCATGTTCAATTACTGTCTTGATTAACCAACATTATTAATAAAAAAATTACAAGTTTTTCTTATCTAAGTTAAGAATTTCTTAACTCTTTATTTGTTTTGCTTAGTATGTATTCTGCTATCTATTGATTATCTGATGCAAGATTACATATGTTGAGACCAACCTTAAAGAAAAGCTGAAGTAAGACAAAGTCCCAATTTGAAGAAAATTCCTCTAAGTATGGGGGAGCTGAGCTGATTGAAGAAGATCCACTCATTATGGGGGAGTCCAAAGTACAACATGGGGGAGTCTTATATCACTTTCCAGGTATTTCTATATCTTTAAACTATCTATTCAATTAATCTCTTCTACTAACTAGTTTGTTATCTGTCCAAAATGAGGGAGATTGTTGAACCCAAGTTAATAGTACCTCACAGTACTTAAAACATTTTGGAAATAACAAACTGACTAGGATAGTGAAATTAATTGAGTAATAAGTATACTCTTAACTAATGAAGGTAACTTGAGTTTTTTTAAGGGAAAAAAACTCAGTTTACAAAGTAATTAATTAAGTTACGGCTTAGAGTAAGAAAAATTGAGTTGAGCTTAGTATTACATAGTTTATAAGATATTTACTCAATTGTGCTGAGTTAGCTTTTTGTGAGAAAAGCTATATATCTTTGACACTTAGAGAAATAAATGACACATGTGCTACTAACGGTTTCTGTGAGAAACAGAATATCCCTTTGATGCTTTTCGGGAGAAAATGCATTGAAAGTAAAGAAGATATTTCAGTGGTCCTCAAAAACAAAAGGTGTTAGTACGGAATGTTGGAGATTCCTCAATAAAGTCTATGACAAAAGGAATCCTTTGACATGCGCCGCTTCTCAGTTCCTTCGAGCAACTCTACAACATCAGTAAGTCAACGAATTACAGAATTCCACGTTGCATCTTACGCCCCTCTCTATCAGAACGGATTGCTTGAAAACAAACGAGTTTTTGATACTTTGGATTAACAGATTAATCTCACTCTTCGACGTTCGAAAACTCTGTCTCTAAACGTCCTGGAATTTGTATCCAACGGAAAAATTCAAAAGATTTGAAGAGAAGAGATATTGAAGAGCTATCAGGACGAGAAGTTTGCAACGGCTAATTCTAAGACCTTCAACTATAAATAGAAAACTGAAGCAGATGTTCAAACTTGGTGAATCACCTCGAATTTCTCTAAGAGCTGAAACTCTGTTTAAATACTCCCAACTTCAAGAAATTCTAAATCAAGCAATCGGTAAACACAAATTGTCAATATCTGTTTGTAATAGATAGAATAGCACTTAAGATTTAACATTGTAAAGGATTCTACATTTCTATAAGTTGAATTCCTCTGTTCGCATCTAAGTTGATAAATCTAAGTGTCAGTTTAGGAAGGGTACCTAAACTGAGTTTGAGAGGTAGTAAGAAAGGAGGGTACTTTCTGTAATCATTTATACCCGTTGTAAATGCTTCTCTGCTTAAAGAAGGAATGAATCACTAGTGGATTAAAACTCGAAAAGGAATTCGGGGACTTGAGGTAGGTTAGGGGCCGAACCAAGATAAAATATTAGGTGTAAAAGTTCTAACATTATCTGTGTGCCTTTATCGCATTTATCTCATTCATCATTCTGTCTATTTCACTTGTTTTTCTTGAAAACCAATCCGAGCTGAGTAAAGTACTCAGCAACGATTGAAGATAAACTTTGCCAACAAAGCTAAGCAATTTATTGTTTTTAGACTCAGTTCAGCACGATAAACTCAGCACGCAACTAGAAACATAACTTGGTAAAATATTTTTACAAGCTTCAAAAAGAAACCAAGAACTGCTTTCACTCCCTTTGTTGTTTATTTAACCCGTTTAGGACCAACAATCCCTTTTGCTTTATCATAAAATTCTCTCTTCGTAATTATTACCTTATAGTTTATTTTATACTTAACCTCTTTCTTAATTTATACATGGTAAATTTGGAAAAAAAATGGTGAATGTTGCATTAATATATGAGAATGACAAACAAAAGGGAAAATGAAATATTGGCTAAAATGACAATTTTTCGACACCGGATGAAGTACTAGATTTCGAACAGTTGAAAAATATGTTTCAAAAAAGTATATCACAATGGATAACGTTTCGAAGATAAAAATGAGACGAACATAAAATTCAAAAGCGACATGTCAAAAAAATAAAAGGTTTAAGAGATAATGATAAATTAAGATAAGAAATTTAAAAAACGAAACAATAATGTAAAGATAAAAGCATATAGGATAGGAGCTTTTGAATGTAAACTTAAATTTTAATTTATTAAAAAAATTAGGGATCATAATTTAGGATGATACAAATCTTAATTTGCAACACATTTTCAAAATTGTCCCAATTAATTATTTACTACGGGGGAGAAAATGATTTATTTATATTTTATGTATTTCTCTTTCATCTTATTTAAAAAGGTGATACTTTCATTAATATTCATTGTTTTTCCTTATTTATACTACAAGGGTAAATTATTTTTTTTTTTTTTTTGTATAAGTTACATTAATAATCTAAAATGATACTTTTAAAAATATAATGAAAAATTTCAAGAAACGGTTAAAAAAGTAAAGCGAGTAATAGATTATGGGGAATTTGTCAATTATGACCTCTCCCATTAAAACAATTTCGCTCAAAAGTTTGACCCTTAACTTAAATAGGTCAAAACTTTTCATTAATTACTTTTTGTACGTTCCTTTCTTCCTTTTATCTTCTGTACGTTTTTTGAGTTTTATTATTTAACATCCTCTCACGATTTCTCAACTACTTCTCTTCCAAGTGTTTGTTCTCGCGATTTCTCAGATTTCGATTCTCTACGATACGATTTCAAACTTTAACTGCTTCTCAATAACTCATTCTTCATAATCTATGTTACGAGTTGTTGTTTAATCCTTTGAATCTCTTTCTAATTGAATTTTCACCACAATCCTTCATTTTTTCTCAATTTTTTGTTCCTGTTTTCGATAGTTATGGCACCTAAACTTCTTCTCAAAACAAGAGTTTGGTTGTTCATAAGAAGGTCAGGAAGGTAACAAAACCTTCTATGAAATCTAATTCAAGAGCTTCGAAAGAAAGTTTGGTTGTTCATTACTAGTTGTTTACAAGCCAAATACCAGCAGTATACCAGCATAATGCCAGTTACAAACTAGAATTTTTCCAAAATGCAGAAACTTGATCATTAGTAGATGAATACTAGCTGCATACTAGATAAATACCAGATGGATATTTTTTAACTAGTTTGTGCAGAATGAAAGTTTAAAAAAATTTCATTACTAGGTGTTTACTAGCCAAATACTAGCTGTATACTAGCATAATACCAGTTACAAACTAGAATTTTTCTAAAATGCAAAAATTTGATCATTAGTAGCTGAATACTAGGTGCATACTAGATAAATACCAGTTGAACATTTTTTAACTAGGTTAGAAAGGTAACAAAACCTTCTATGAAATCTACTTCAAGCACTTCGAAAGAGAGTTTGGTTGTTCATTACTAGGTGTTTACTAGCCAAATACCAGCAGTATACCAGAATAATACCAGTTACAAACTAGAATTTTTCCAAAATGCAGAAACTTGATCATTAGTAGCTGAATACTAGCTGCATACTAGATAAATACCAGTTGGACATGTTTTAACTAATTTGTGCAGAATGAAAGCTTAAAAAAATTTCATTACTAGGTGTTTACTAGCCAAATATCAGCATAATACCAGTTATAAACTAGAATTTTTCTAAAATGCAGAAACTTATCATAGTAGCTGAATACTAGTTGCATACTAGATAAATACCAGTTGGACATTTTTTAACTAGTTTGTGCACAATGAAAACTTAAAATATGTCATTATTAGTTGTTTACTAGCCAAATACTAGCAGTATACCATCATGATACCAGTTATAAACTAGAATTTTTCTAAAATGCAGAAACTTGTTCATTAGTAGCTGAATACTAGCTGCATACTAGATAAATACCAGTTGGACATTTTTTAACTAGTTTGTGCACAATGAAAGGTTAAAAAAATGTCATTACTAGTTGTTTACTAGCCAAATGTCATTACTAGTTGTTTACTAGCAAAATACTAGCAGTATACCAGCATAATACCAGTTACAAACAAGAATTTTTCTAAAATGCAGAAACTTGATCATTAGTAGCTGAATATTAGCTGCATACTAGATAAATACCAGTTGGACATTTTTTAACTAGGTCAGGAAGGTAACAAAACCTTCTATGAAATCTACTTCAAGTCCTTCGAAAGAGAGTTTGGTTGTTCATTACTAGTTGTTTACTAGCAAAATACCAGCAGTATACCAGCATAATACCAGTTACAAACTAGAATTTTTCCAAAATGCAGAAACTTGATCATTAGTAGTTGAATACTAGCTGCATACTTGATAAATATCAGTTGGACATTTTTTAACTAATTTGTGCAGAACGAAAGCTTAAAAAAATTTCATTACTAGGTGTTTACTAGCCAAATACCAGCAATATACCAGCATAATACTAGTTACAAACTAGAATTTTTCTAAAATGCAGAAACTTGATCATTAGTAGCTGAATATTAGCTGCATACTAGATAAATACCAGTTGGACATTTTTTAACTAGTTTGTGCAGAATTAAAGCTTAAAAAAATGTCATTACTAGTTGTTTACTAGCCAAATACCAGCAGTATACCAGCATAATACCAGTTACAAACTTGAATTTTTCTAAAATGCAGAAATTTGATCATTAGTAGCTGAATACTAGCTGCATACTAGATAAATATCAGTTGGACATTTTTTAACTTGTTTGTGCAAAATGAAAGCTTAAAAAAATGTCATTACTAGTTGTTTACTAGCCAAATGTCATTACTAGTTGTTTAATAGCAAAATACTAGCAGTATACCAGCATAATACCAGTTACAAACTAGAATTTTTCTAAAATGCAGAAACTTGATCATTAGTAGCTGAATACTAGTTGCATACTAGATAAATACCAGTTGGACATTTTTTAACTAGTTTGTGCAGAATAAAAGCTTAAAAAAATTTCATTACTAGGTGTTTACTAGTCAAATATCAGCAGTATACCAGCATAATAATAGTTATAAACTAGAAACATATCGCTGTTGATTTCCATGGCAGGATCTCCATTTTGTAAGTTATAGAATTCAAAATTCAGTTCGCATTGTTTTCAAACATATGCTTGTAATTCGAAAATCAATTTCATTGAGCTCAGATACTTATTTAGTGGTGATGTCAAGAAATCGCGATTTTATTTAAGTGGAAATAGAGATTTTTGAGATTGAGTGATTCAGATTTGATGATCGCGTTTAGTAGTTGCTTAAGAGAAAACAGAGAATTCGAGTATCAGGTTTTCAGATTTGAAGTTCGCGTTTAGTATTGGGAAGAAACTGTCCTTTTATATAGGATGTATAAAGTGTAAAGAGGAAGTTTAAGTTTGGTACTGAATGATAACTTTCAAATGAAACGTAAAAAATGTAATTTTGAAACCTTTTCAATACAATTATAAAATTTGCCCTAGATTATAATTTGAAATAGAAATCCCCATTTAAAAATTGAATGACCCACAATATTTTATTTATACAGGGTGAATACCATTTTACAAAATAAAAATTAATAATAATATATTATTTACTAAATAATTCTCTCATTGTATAAATATTATATAATTAATTTTATAGTTTTTAAAAATTAAATAGATAATGTTCATCATTTAATGTACAATATCATATTAAAATGAGATAATAGAAAATTTAAATATTTACTTTTATTCATGTGTGAATAAAAATAATAGAATAATGATACTCTCACCCTATAAAAAAGTTTTCGATTTCTAAATAAAATTTACAGAGAATTTTATTTAATGTGAAAAACAAGTTTCATATTATTTTTTGTACTTGATCACTTAATTTGCAGCACCAATTATATATTTAGTTAAATTTATGTTATAACCATATTTTAAAACATAACTACACCACACCTTACAGTTTTATTATAGTTATAGGTTAAATTAATATAATACTTTTATGTTTTGCTCTAGTACATTATTACATCCCTAGTTTTGTTAATATAATTCCAACTTCTTTGTATTATACTTCTATTCAACTAAAATTTTCTTACATTAAATTTTGATATTTTTTTCCATGCAAAATAGCTCTTGTATTGCTGAAATTGCTCTCGTCTTTATCTTCTGTCCATCTACATTATTTCTCTGTATTTTCATCTAAAATTTTTGTATTTCTCGTTTTGCCCTATAATATTTCAATCCTTTTCTTTTGCATGTTATCGCGTTGATAGCGAGCCGTTAATTTGAAAAAAATTATTATCATTAAAACAATAATAACGAACATGTTTACATTATTTGAATAACTATAAGTATTTTCTTTTTAAAAATATGGATGTTTGAAAAGGTTGGATTTCTTTTTAAAAGGTGTATCAATTGAGTTAAATCCAATTGATGAATAATTATAAATATTGATTGAACCTAATTTGTGTCGGTTACCACTTGGTAAATACCGTCGGACAGTGACGTAACCAAAAGTCTTGATGAGAGGGGGCGTATGTCATGTGAAAAAAATTTCTGATATTTTTTTGTTTCCTGATTAATATCAAAATTATGGATAAACTTACATAGTCCAGAAATAATACTTTATCATTATATAAGTCTCTAGATTATAATATACTAAAATTTGTAATGGTTGTTTTATTGAATTTTACAAAAAAGATTTATCTGGAAATCAAAATTCGGTGCAAAGTATATATTGTTACACTTATAATTTAAGAGAAGGTGGATAATAACTACAAATACTGGGAATTTGTAAGAAAAAGTAAATATACAAACAGTAAACACCCTCTAAATATAAGCTAGTCACGGAAAATTTACATTATTAATATGTGTTAAACGATGAGTGAATTTTTGGAAAAATTATTCCACAATCATGTTATATTTATTATTATATCAGGGCAAAAGTGTTTTGTGTTATTATATGTACTAATTAATTTTATTAAACTTAATTGCATAATTTGATACTCCAACTTATCACTAAAAATGTTGTACCTTCTTGAACTTTGAGTAACTACCTCAACTCTCACAAAGTTCACTATTTAAATTCCTAAATCTGATGTGGCTCACATGGACAAAAGAGGAGCCTATGTTAACTATTAAAAGGATTAAAACATTAAATGACATTTTCTTTTCTTGTTCTTCTTCATTGTATTCAGGCGCCGTCATCGTTCTCCGGCACCACCATTGTTATATGGTACCAATTATGGACTCCGGCTCCTCCATCCATTCAACCTAACTTTTTTTCCTTTTTCGCTTATCATCTGTCTTCTCTGTCTCGAACTTCATGTTTTTTTCCTCCATCAGAACGAAGAGAACGATTTTAGTTTCCTATTTTCGTCCAAACTCAATCCAGCTCCTATCCGGCTTTTTTTATTATCTCACAATCAGAAGTCGTGCTTTATTTAGCTCATCAGTCTTGCTTATCTCATATTCAGGTAATTTTTTTTGCTAATTTAAGGTTTTTTTCCTGAAATTAGGTCATTTTTAGTTTAGCTTCAATTGTTTTTGCTTCATGACTGTTGCAAATTGAGTTATTATATTGTGGCTGATGAGTTATCTAAGTCAGCCGAAAGGCCCTCAATCTCACGTGAAGATGAAGAAGACTACGACCTCAACTTCTTCCCAGTTTTAAATTGATCAATTCCAGCATGATTGATTTTATCAGCCACAAAAATTTCACATTTGTGATTTGAGTGGTTATTTTGTAAATTTTAATCATCGTTTTATTTTGTGAGCCCTGTCATTTTTTCTGGCGAAGGAGATAAATGAGAAAATGGATGAATTTTGTTCTAGGCACCATTTTGAAACTTTTACAAATACATTTCACATAAAGTTAAGATTATTTTGACTTTTCTAACTTGACACGTGATAAGCGCGTGTGACTCATATCATGACCGAAACATGAGATTTTTTGAAACAAGTTAAATTACCAAATAATGATCAAGCCATTTTGTTAACATGTTAAATTGATTTTTTCACATATAAAAAGATAAAAACATATTGTTTTCTTTTACATCCAGATATGTAAATGTAATCCGCAACATTTTAATAATATAAAGTCACAACTGAAAATATTATTAAAAAAACTAATATTTTGTAGTTTGTACTATAGAAAAGAGTCTGTTGTGGTTTATATCATGCTCTGCTGAATAGGTGTAGATAAAGACATGAGTCGGTAGACATAAATTGGGATTTATATTTTGGGCTTTAAATGAATTGACGGATGAGTGCCGTATTGGTACAATTAAATCAAAAGAAAAAATAATTAAAAGGGATCTGTTCATTATCTTTAAAATTTTGTCTCTGTCGCCCGCCTCTTTCGTTAAGTTGCAGCAAAACCAGATGGAGTTTGGCCGGCAGATTTTTACCTTATCTGGGGGAGAGGGGGTGGTCGCCCACCTCCACCACCCCTGGCTCGGTCTCTGCCATCAGCATCACCTCGGCCATCACAATTAACAGAATTAAGTCCTGCCGCTGTTCTTTGTAAAAAGAACTTTTATTTTTTACCATATTTTTTCTATAAAATTTATGTTTTATGAAACTTTAATTTTAGAAAAATTTAAAAAAACTATTTTTTTTTCAGTTAAACGAAAAGGTGAAATATTATATTGGGTAAACTTCAAAAAAGTATCACGTGGTATCGACTGTTTTCAAAATGGGGCTTGTGGTATTTCGGGTTGTAAAACGGGATTTGTGATTTCGTACCGTTAGCAAATCAAGAAATTTTCCTTGACACAGTCAATTTTGCTGACGTAGCAAGGAGCAATTTTGTAAATACTCTATCTTCTTCGTCCTTGCCCTCTCTAAATCCTAACATCCACCTTGACCTACACTGTTCAAGCAAATTACACAGCTGAATCTGCAACACAAGACAAATTGAAAATTCCTTTTGATTATTGGACGTTTCATATTTCAGTATTTAAATACAAAAGTGATGGTATTAATAACAGTTGAAATAACATAATTGGGTAATTATTTTTGGGTTTCTCAATTGTGCATACAAAGTTTCGAATCCATTTCAAATCAGCAAATGAAAAAGCAGGGTTGGAGCAAATTAGGGTTTTATTAGAATCACAAAACTGAAATCATGGAGGATGAGAAAGAGACGATATCTGTCAGAAACAAGTACAGTATCATCTTCTGCTCAAATAACTCAAACCGTCTTCTGCTTATTGTTTTCAAATCGTCTTCTGTTCAAACAACTGATATTTGAACAACCTTCGTCTTCAAATCATCTTCTGCTTATTGTTTTCAAATCGTCTTCTGTTCAAATAACTTAGATTTGAACAACCTTCGTCTTCAAATCATCTCCTGTTCAAATTTTTGTTGAAATTTTTTGATGTTAATATTTGAATCATCTTCTAACAATCTGAATCACAATGAATCGTTGTGCAAAAGGCTGTTCTCCATCCTACACCCATTCTTAATCGCGATTTGTAAGGATGAACAAGAAGAATATGTGGAAATTGTTAGGTCCCGAAGAGATAATTCGGTAGCCGAGTGATATGTGTTAACTAAAATAGATTCGCAACAACAAGTAAAGCAATAAAACGACACAGAGATTTTAAGTGGAATACAAAATACAAGCTCTCTCAAGTATTAACTACACTTGCAGCTTTTCTGTTTATCATCAAGGTACGCGTAACATAAAGAAAAGGAATTGAGAAACATAAAACTAAACTGTTAATTTAATTAAATTCAGCACGAAACTTCATATTTAATCTGTAGAACTATAAACATTTTTTAAGAGCTTTGATTTGAATGTGAATACTCAAATTTGATTTTCATTTTTAAATTGGAACCAAAACTATTTCTGATTGATATTTGTCTTTCAGCCTTTCGATGGGGAAAGGGTGGGCTAAAAAATATGTTGAGCGTGTGCTAAAACGTTTCAACATGTTGAATTCTAAATCAGTTAGCGTTCCTCTTGCCGGTCATCTGAAGATGAGCAAAGAATCTTGTCCATCAACTAAAGAAGAGAAGGAAGACATGAGAAAGATTCCATATTCCTCTGCTGTGGGGAGTCTGATGTATGCAATGGTTTGCACAAGGCTAGACATTGCACATGCTGTTGGAGTTATAAGCAGATTCCTAGATAATCCGGGAAGACAACACTGGGATTTGAATCGCTCCTCGATTTGACGAACAGGTTTCGAAATGCACCAATTGCGTATATTCTGTCAAACAATGCAGCCGCCCTTCGTAAAACACAATGTCCTCCACACAATCCGAGGTTGAAATTTCATGCCACGTATCGTCTCCACCTCTAGTGTAGGCAAAACTGTTTGGGTCATCATTCAGTAAAGCCACAACCATATAATCATCCCTTAAGCTTGGATTCGATGATACAATACACTTCCCTATACAACCGGGAAAGTTTCTTCTATAACTTGATGACTTTGAAGGAAGCTGTTTTCTTAACCTGGTTAGTGGATTAATCATGAATACAGATTTACAATCTTGTTTCTTGCGGGTGGTCACAACCATCCAACCGTGAGATGATCCCCAAAAGGAGAGCGATTTGAGATAATAAGTCGTGTTATCTGTAGTGTTGAAGAATTTGTGAGTAGTTCCTTCGAGCTTAGATGACAGCAGTAGCATGGGAAGTTTAAATAGGGAGCGGCTTATCAGCATCGATTGCCATGATTTACAAACACAGCACAATCGAACTTTATCATCATACAAAATTAGTGTGTCTTGGATCTTACTCAGAAGATCCCCTGGAAGTTCCGCCCACCCTTTCCCCATCGAAAGGCTGAAAGACAAATATCAGTCAGAAACAGTTTTGGTTCCGATTTAATAATGAAAATCAAATTTGAGTATTCACATTCAAATCAAAGCTCTTCAAAATTGTTTATAGTTCTACAGATTAAATATGAAAGTTTCGTGCTGAATTTAATTAAATTAACAGTTTAGTTTTATGTTTCTCAATTCCTTTTCTTTAAGTTACGCGTACCTTGATGATAAACAGAAAAGCTGCAAGTGTAGATCCCCACTCAAAATTGAAAATAAAGGAAAAGTCATGCAAATTGGAGTTAAATAAGGTGATTTATGTCTAAAAAAAGTGGATTTATATTGACAAAAAATCTGGTTGGATTTAATTAGGATTGAAATTCCCTTTTTAACTTGGACTCTAACTTCCACGCCAAGAAAAAAATCTGTTAACTAAATTTGTTGAACCCGTCATATTAATGAAAGGATTTGTGACTTGATTTCGAACTAAATGGGTCAAAATTGTTTCCTGAAAAAACTAATAAAAATAAAATTACTTTAATAAATATTTAAAAAATCTAATTATTTTATAAAAAAATTTCTCTATTCGAATTTCGAATATTCAATTTTTGCCGATTGGCAAAAATATTGACTTTTAGAAAACACTTCGATACCATAAAGTCTCTTATTTTTACAGGCTATTAAAGAATTTGAAAATAGAATTCAATTTTTTCTTTCGAAGAATTAACTACACTAGGGTTTGGAATTTGACAATAATAATTTATTTGACAATTCTATATTGACACCTGATACCGGCTTATTTAACGTCCATTTACACTTTACAATTTTCACCATTCATTTTTAGGTAGTTAAATCTCCACCATAAGATGAAAACAAGATGGATGGATGGTGGAGATTTCATAGTGTCAATAGATGTTAAACAAATGATGTCAATATATAATTTCTGATAATTTAATATTCCACTTTAAATTGAAAAGCAAGAAATTTTCTTTAAAAAATTTTATGTAATTACAAGTAAATTTGAAAAAAAAAGTATCTTGTGGTTTCATTGATTTACAAAAGTAATAATATATTTTTTTGAAAAATTAGGTGAGATTGTCAATTTTGTTTATTGTGAGGTTTAAAACCATAATCTCACATTTCTTGAATTTTTCAAAGGTGGTGGTGACCACTAGATCAACTCTAATCGTCAATATGATGATCTATTTTACATGACACACAATCATAGAATGCACAAACTACAGGAATGGCATCTTCAATAGTTAGTCTATTTGATTATATTTTTTTGACACATATGATTTTTAATTGATAAATAGCTCTACAATAGATAATCTATCATTGTCTCTAAGTTGACAAGACATTTTAAAAGATAAGCCTGGGAAACAGTAGATGTTCAACATTAAAGCACAATAGATGTTACGAATTTAGGTATAGTCAAATTTTCAAAACTCATAAATTAATATTTCTTTCATAAAATAATAAAAAGTTCCCGAGCCTAGGATTCACCCGCGCAAGGGGGGAAATTTGCACTAGAAACGATTTTGAGCTATTTCTCTCATATGCGTGAGAACCAACTTTAATTCTCTCTCACATGAGGAACATTTTAATTTAAATTACATAAATTTTTTCAAAGTTTCCCGTGAGATATTTATTTTTTGAATGTAAACCAGTAAAACACTAGTTTTCCTATAGTATGAGGTCTACTTTAATGCATCCAGCTGGCTTACAAAATTTGATCCCTTATGAACAAAAGATGAAGATTTGCATCTTCTTAATGGACAAACTGTTAGAGTTCGCTTCTTGAAATATCTGCGGAGGCCAGGACGATAAAAAAAATAGGCCATGTATGTGTTTCTTCCTGATAAACAACATGGACTACAAAATATGGTGCAAAAATTCCATTAAGATCCTACTTCTTTTCTTGAGAATTAAGAAGTTGAAACAAGTCCTGTTTTGTAAATTATGGATGCCAAAACTCAAGTTTGAATATGAAATGGATGTCAAGTAGAGATTAGAGGATGAACGAATTAAGGATTGAATTTGCTTTTCGATATTAAGGAATTCGAAAATCTTATATGGAGGCAAAACAATTGAGCCTTGTTTTGTTAATTAACAAGACTAGAGATGAATCTGTTGATTTTCTAAACCAGGTTTCTACATATGGATATTGAAGAGGAAAAACAGCAACAATATTGCCTAAGAAACTTGTAGAAGAAAGAATCAATCAAAATCTGAAAGAAAATTGTAATTCATTTTTCCCATAAAGAGTATTGTAATTTGTAATATATCAATTAACTAACTAGGAGTGAACCAAAATGGAATTAGTGGGCTGCTGCGCTTTGAAGCTGGTAATTGTTCGGTCTTTCCAGTTTTCAAGTCAAACAGTCCCATGTTAATGACATTAGGGTCGTTCCAGCCTCCATATTCGAGGTCGAAGAACTGTATATTATTCTCTTTGAATCCTGTAAGAGTAAGACCACTCTTCAGTGATATTGAAACTTCATCTTCTAGTCCGACAAACAACATATCATCCCCAATACGTGTCAACTTACTGCTCCATTGGCCTGCTCTACAATCATACTTGTAAACATTAAATCTGATAGTTTTATCATCTCTATCTCTATCCTCAACTCGGTCAACCATCAAAAGGCCAACACGAGAATCTATTAGGCTCAAATAGGGACCAACAACACCATTTTTAGGAGGTAATATTTGAATTGCTACTTCCGGCTTTGAAGAACCAATTTCAAAACGCATCAATCGTGCATCATATGTCAAACCATATAGCCGACCTTTGTAAAATGTAATGTCAGCTAAATATTCCGTGGTCCGAATTTCATTCCATTTATCATCTCCCAATTTGGCGTAGGCTAAACTCATTGGTTCATCATCAAGTAAAGCTACAACCATAAAATCATCACTTAAGCCTGGATTCGACGACACAACACACTTTATTATATCTTCACGAAAAGTTCTTCTATAATAGTATGTGGTTGAAGTAAGCTGTTTTTTAAATCCGGTTAGCGGGTTAAACATAAACGCAGAATTTCCGCCTTTGTGGCTGCGGGCAAAGGCAACCACCCAGCCGTGAGATGATCCACGAAGAGAAAGCGAATCAAATTCATGTAACTTGTGTAAATCGAGATAATAAGTTGTGTTATCTGTTATATTGAAGAATTCGTGAGAAGCCCCGTGGATCTTAGATGGAAGCAATAGCAATGGAAGTTGAAATCGGGAGGGGCTACTCACCTCAGATTGCCAATATTTGCAAACACAACGCAATCGAACTTTATCATCATACAAAATTAGTCGGTCTTCAATCTTCCTCAGAAGATCCCCTGGAAGTTCTTCCCATTCTTTGCTCATCGTTCAACTGAGACAAAAAAAAATCAGTCATAAACAGTTTAAGTTTTGATTTATTCCAAATCAAGCCTTACAAAGAAAAGAGTAATGCGTTTTAACTAAACAATTAATACCTGACGACAAAAAATTTATTTGCAAGAAACCCGGTAAAAGTAGCAGACAAACAAGCAAATGCTAAATTAACTCTCTTTGTTTCTCTACACAAACTTGAGATCTCTTTTATTATGGGGTAGAAACGTGGGATTTGAAAATACTCAGTAATTAATGTTATTGGATTTTTTCTACAAAACGTAACGATTTAAATAAAATGTAAAAGTTATAAAAAGGGGTTAAATTTAGTATTAATTTCAGGATTGTGATTTTTATTTTT
Organism: Euphorbia schlechtendalii; assembly: GCA_949673415.1. Taxonomy (NCBI): domain Eukaryota; kingdom Viridiplantae; phylum Streptophyta; class Magnoliopsida; order Malpighiales; family Euphorbiaceae; genus Euphorbia; species Euphorbia schlechtendalii. Next base: position 6,088 of record CATIWQ010061453.1, on the reverse strand, counting down.
TTTTATCTTATTTTGAAATTATATCTCAAACCGTTTATTTTTTTGACATGTCACTTTAGAGTTTTTTGTTCATTTTATTTTTATCTTCGATACGTCATCCATTGTGATATACTTTTTGAATTTTTTTAACCGTTTGATATCTGATAAAAAAAACTGGTAGGTAAGTAGAATGTAACTGGTGAGAAGAACAGGTTGTGTCAAATTTGTTATGAAATATGGTAGGAAACACAAATACATGTCAAAGTTTATCTCCATAACCGTTTACAAACAATTATAATCTTAAAAGTAATGTAAATGCGTTAAAAATTATAACACATGTCAAATCTAGTAAGAAACTGGTAGGTAAGTGATAAAGTAACTGATAGGAAGAACAAGTTGTGTAAAATTAATCTTGAAAAGTAATGAAGATGCATTAGTAAGTGATTACAACATGTAAGATAAATCTTTACAAATTATTGAATCAAAACAGCAGGTATCTGTTAGGATTCTGGTAGTAATTTGGTAGAAAAGAACAAACAAAGTCAAAACACCGGCTGATAGTTTAAACCAGATTGGGGTTGCTTGGTTGTTAGAAAGCAGGTAATTCTTCAATCTTCTTCTAGTTTTCAAGTTGAAAACTCTCACGTCGATGGCATAAAGGCTGGACCACTCAAAGTCAAAGTCGAAGAAATGTATATATATGATTTTCTTTGAATCTAGTAGAAGTAGGGCAATCTTTCAATAATATTGAAACTGAATCTCTTAATCCGACAAACAACATAACATTTCTAATGTCTTTCAAGTTACTGCTCCATCTACCCGCTCTAAATCATATTTATAGACATTATCTTCTAGTTCTATTAACTCTACCTTCCACTTCGATTTCTTCAACCATCAAAAGACCAACACCATAATCTACTAGATGTAACAGGTAATCAATCTCATAATCAACAAGTGTAGGAGGTGATATTTGAATTACTTGTGAATATGAAGAACCCATTTCAATAAGCATCAACCGCGCATCATCTGTTAAACCATATAGCCCTTCCTAAAATATAATGCCACTTAAATATAGTGTGTTTGGAATTTCATTTCAAATATCATCTCCACATTTGGTGAAGGCTAAACACATTGGATTACAATAAACTATAGCTACAACAATATAATCATCCCTTAAGCTTGGACTTGATGAAACGATGCACTTTTTTAAAACCACCACGAAAGTTTCTTAAAGAGCTTATTCACAATACCATACCATAACACCTGTTCCCATTGATGATTTCGGTACAATTCACCAAAAATACTGGTACATGTTCAAATTATAAAAATTGATTCATAATAATATAAAACATAATTCTAATACATAATTGTAATGATATAAAATGAAATAACATAGTTTCTTATACTTATATCATAAATATATAGATTTTAATGTATTTTTATATATATTATATTTTTTATGAAATTAATTGCATGGTATAACTGTCGATTATATCACCGGTCGTAAAAGTAATACAGTGTGTACTGGTAACTTCACCGGTTTAATGCCCGATTCGTTTATGAAAACATTGTTAAAAAGTAGCTTAATGACTTTAAAAGAAGCTGTTTTGTTAATCCGGTTAGTGGGTTAAACAAAAATATAGATTCACGTCTACCAAAAATTTTGAAGGTTGTGGCGAACACCCAACCTTGAGATGATCCACGAAAATCGAGCAAATAAAATTCATGTAACTTGCGTAAATCAAGATAATAGGTTTTTCCATCTGTAATGTCAAAGATTTCGTGAGAAGCTTCATGGAGCTTATAGATGACAGCAATAGCAATGGACGCTTAAATCGGGAAGGGCTACTCAGCTCAGATTGTCATGATTTACAGACATAACGCAATCGAACTTTATTGACAGACAAAATTAGTTTGCCGTCGATCTTTCTCAGCATATCCATTGGAAGCTCCTCCCACTTGTTGCTCATCGATTAACTGAAACACAAATACCAATCGTAGACAGTTTCGATTTTGATTTATTGAGAATTTATATTAAAATCATACTCTACGAAGAAAAAGTTAGGTGTTTTAAATAAATCTTATATACTAAACAGTAACTGACAAAAAAAATGATTTGCAAGAAACCCTTAGAACATCTTTAGTAGTTTGTGTGTAATAGAAATTTTTTTTTTATGATGCGGTAATAGTCTTAAAAACAGAGAATGTCTACGTATAGATAGGAATTATAGATTATTCATTCATTTTTATATAGCATTTTTTTTGTAGACAATGTCTATTTGGCTGTCTTCATCTTAAAAATCAAATAGACATTATTTACAATTTAAAATAACATATAATACCATATTCTAGGAAAAATGGGTTAAACAAGCTACCAAATATGCATTTCAAATTAATTATTTATTCTTACCGATATGTTCGGTTCTCCACGTGAAGTTGAAAACTCATATGTTTTATTGGGACCGGGGAACTTGTTCAACTAACTGGGGAATATGAATTTAAATAATATAATTAGTTTTTTTTCTCGAAATTACATCAGGATCAGAATTTGATATCCATAAAATAATAAATTTTAAAACTTGATAGTCCAATTTAGAATTGGAAAATGAATGAAGTCTCAATTATAAATTTTGATTAATAAGTTTCGGAATTAGAATTTTGAATTTTCCATAATATTTCTTATTTTACTTGGGATTTACTCTAAAACCAGTGTTTTAAAAGGTGCTAGGCGCTAGTCGAGCGTCTAGAACCTCCAAGGGCCTAGGCGAGAATTAATCGAGGATTAATCGAGACCTAGGCGGGGACTAGGTGGATTAATTTTTTAAAATATATAATATTTATTATTGAATTAAAATAATAAATTTAGCTAACATATAAAGTTTTTATATAATAATATTAACAATTCATAATTCTAGGCTTTAGTGACAATTTTTTAGATTTCGGCGACATTTTTTAAACTTTGGCAACACTTTTGCCTATCTTTAACGACGCTTTTCTAAGTTTTGGCCACACTTTTCGCATTGCCTGCCTGATTATATGAAATCGGGACGATGTTTCAAAAATCTCCTCCTAGGCGTCGCATAAGCGACCTCCTTGATTGCCTTTTAAAACAGTGTCTAAAACTAGTAGGTAAACTTTAATATTTATTAAGTATTTTGTTATTATAAGATTAGATATTTCATTAGAACTGTCCTTATTCCCAATTATAAGTATGAACCGAGAAATATAGGAGTTAAAATATATATTTTAGGACTGTTTCTGGTATTTGTTTCTGTGTATGTGTTACCTAGCCCGTGAAGGTTGAATAAGGATAAAACCCGGCGCACTAACAATATTTTCTTATGTACTTTTCTATTCTGAAAAATTATCCTTTTTGAACTTACATAAAAATCTCAAACCTGTTTTGATGTGATTCGAAGTGAACCAATAGACTAAGACCTCAATCATATATTGTCTTATAAACTTTTTTTAATACTATTGAGCTCGAAAATTACCGATCTTTTATTATAAAAAAGAAAAGAAAAGAAAAACAATAAAAAAAACAAAAACCAAAAACTAAGCTATCGAAATTAAACAAGCCCCATATTGTCTTCTAATCTTAATCCTAAGAGACTTGTATGAAAACAATTAATCAAAATCTAACAGAAAGTTGGAATCCATAGATACAGAGTATTAGTATCATATCCATCAGCTCGTAGTGAACCAAATTGGGGTTGCTGGGTTGTTGCATCTGAAAACCAGTGATTCCTCAATCTGCTTCCCCGTTTTCAAGTCGAAAACTCCTGCCCTAATGGCATCAAGGCCGGACCAGTGTTCAAAGTCGTAATCAAAGAAATGTATATAATTCTCTTTGAATCTCGTGGGAGTATTACAATCTTTCAACGATATTGAAACCGAACCTTTTAGTCCGACAAACAACATATCATCCCCGATATTTGTCAATTTACTACTCCATTGACCCGCTTTAAAATCATACTTGTAAACATTAAACCTGCTAGTTTTATCAACCCTAGATTCCTCTTCAATTCCTTCAACCATCAAAAGACCAATTCGAGAATCCACCAGGTGCAAACAGTTAACAATATTATCAAAATAACCAAGCTTGTGGGGCAACATTCGAATCACCAGTGGATTTGAAGAACCGATTTCAATAAGCATCAATTGTGCATCATATGTCAAACCAAATAATCGACCTTCATAAAATATAATGTCAGCTATATGTTCCGGGGTTTTGATTTCATTCCAATGATCATCTCCACATTTAGTGTACGCTAAAGTTTGTAAACATCCATGTTTAGCTACAACCATATAATCCTCGCTTAAGCTTGGATTTGATGACACTATACACTTCCTTAAACGTGCTGGAAAGTTTCTTCTATGGTTTGATGAGTTTGAAGGAAGCTGCAGTGTTAATCCTGTTAGTGGGTTAAACAAAAATACAGATTTATATACACTAGTACCTTTGCCGGCTGTGGCAACCACCCAACCGTGAGATGATCCACGAAAAGAGATCGAACCAAATTCGTGTAACTTGCGTAAATCAAGATAATAAGTTGTACCATCTGTGAAGTCAAAGAGTTCGTGAGAAGCTTCGTCAAGCTTAGATGGCAGCAATATCAATGGATGCTTAAATTGTGAGGGGCTACTCAGCTCAGATTGCCATGATTTACAAACACAACGCAATCGAACTTTATCGACGTACAAAATTAGTCTATCGTCGATCTTTCTCAGCAGATCCTTTGGAAGCTCCTCCCACTTGTTGCTCATCGATCAACTGAAACGCAAATATCAATCGCAGGTAATTTTAGTTTTGATTTATTGACAATTTATATTAAAATAAACTCTATGAATAAAATAGTAATGTGTTTTAAACAATCTGGTATAGTAAACAATACCTGACCAAAAAAAATGATTTGCAAGAAATTAGTAGACACCCAAGCAAAAGCTAAGTCAAATTACTCTTTGGTTCTCAGCATGAAGTTCAAATCACTTATTTTTATAGCTTAGAATTTAGAATGGAATTATTTTATTGGATATATACAGGAGGAAAAATCGGAGAATTTGCTCACGAGTATCCCAACTAATTGGGGAATATTAACTATAATAGTGGAAGGATTCGTGAATGTAAAATTATTTAATAATTAATGGGATTTTTTACTCCAAATTATTTTTTTAATTAAATTTCAAATTAATAATAAAAGAATCATTACAATTTTTAATTTTCCATAATATTGTGCTTAAATATGAGTTACAAAAATCATATTTTCTATTTTATTTAACTTTAAAAAAAAGTATGTTCCAGCTCTTTAACTATTTATAATATATTCGAATCTGATTTTCAGCTTCAACTTTATTCAAAAACTAATAATGTTATATTTAAATATGCATTATTAAGGAATTAACAAGTGTTTTCCAAACTTTTACTGGGCGTGGAATTGGAGACTCATAGGTAAACATTTATATTATTAAGTATCGGTAATTCTATATTGACACCAGTTTATTTGAAACCCAATTTGTATAAATCTACAACTATAAGTATATGAACCGAGAAATCTGCGAACTTCATATTTGGGAAGAAAAGAAGACAATGACATCTGAAAGAAATACAAAGATGGAGTTAGGGATGAGAATGGCTAGTCATTCTATTCCGAAACAAATCAACAACAACGGCTGCCAAACCAATATTTTATTTTCTCTACTAAGGGGTCGTTTGGTAACCCTTCAAAAGCTCCTGTTTCCTGTTCAGTTTCAAAAAGCACTTAATTATGTGTTTGGTTAAGTTTCAAACTCAATTGCCTTTTGCTGTTTTGTTAGAAAACTGCTCCTGTTTCAATAAGCAGCATTTTGGTGCTTTTTAGAAATAATAGTTGCTGTTCAATTTTTTTTACCCTTCTATCCTAAATCACAACGTACAGTATTTCTCTAAATTTTTAATCAATTAAAACATTTTTTTTTCTTTCTACCTCTTTTGTTTCTTTTATGTTTAAACTTTTGCAACTATTATTATTTACTATGATTTTTATTACTTAAACTCTCAATAAATGTTAAAGCGGAATAATTACTTCATTTACATAAATGTTAAAGTGGAATAATTACTTCATTTGCTTAT
>CATIWQ010061439.1:2500-10852 GCA_949673415.1 Euphorbia schlechtendalii | reverse complement strand
ACCATATCTCGTGCTAACCTTTGTGGATGCAGGATAGATGTATGTCTAGGATTTAATTTCCTTCGGGTATTGCAAGTATTTTTATGGGAATTGTAATTAATAGATTAGGCGAGTGGTTGCATCCCCCGATCTTTGTAATTTATTAATTTACTTTTCCGCATTTACTTAATGCTTGATGTATGGATTTACTACTTTCCGCATGCGCGTTAAATCATGCATTTCAAACCCAAAACGACGTAAGCGCGAATATGCATAACTAAAAGAACACGGTTTTCTGTAGATGTAATATAATGTGATCCAATAAGAAATAAGCAACTTATCCCGAACCGGAATCTCTGTGTCTTGGTGGGCCGTCTCCCGGACGTTAAGCCTCACAAAACTCTAATTCCTGGAAAGAGCTAATCTAGGTGGCGACTCCACACTAAGAGACGGTGGATTTGTGTTCGAACCGATCTAAATAAACGTTTTCACCCTCTCTTCAAAACCTTTTCCCGGGTCCTCGACCCGGCGCGCATCTTTTTCAAACACCCCGGTAGACCGCGCCTCTCATCTAGCGCGCTCTCGGCCCACCGCTCCTTGTCGTCCGCTCACAGTTGTATTGTAAGTATCCACATATAACCCTAAAAGATACATATTGAGAATAATAAATATATTTAGAAGCATTTCATGCTATAGCCAAACAAATGTGATGACGTTCCAACATATATAATTCTATTTGGGCGGTATTTTGTGCAATGAGGCACAATTTTGATTTTGGTGGGACTTATTTAATTGTGATCACATGAAATTATCATCGATTTGGAGAGACGTTGTTTCTAGTTGCTACCGTAATAAGCAATTTTGGAAATTTTTCTCGAAAAACATCATGGTTCGGCTAGGTAATGGGATCTCGACAAGCTTCTAGTTGGACAATTGGACTTTGAGGGGATTATTGAAGGACTTATTTCATGATTTATGGGTTCTATGCTCTCGGACAAACAGCTCAATTCAGGAGATGTGTATGGGGCTGTTTGGGACCGAACAACAACGTCTGATTTGGGTTAGAAGGCTTCGGTTGACGAATCAATCTAAGTGTTAGGAGCTGAAGAAAATAATCCTGATAGCGATACCGACCATTTTCCCAATGTCAGCCATAGTTTCAAACGTTGATTCTCAGTTCTACTTCCCGGGCAACGAAGATTTATTTCTTTGGAAAATCGAACCAAACAAAAGATTCTCGGCTTGGTCTTTTTATTCTGGCTTCTACGATGAGGACAAGTTACCGTCTCCTCAAATTTCATTTCGACTCATTTAGAACACTTGTATGCTACCTCGCATTCGCTTCTTTGGCTAGCTCATGTTCCATAGGAGAATTTCGACTGAGGAATTTCTTTTGTCTCGTGGTTGCCTCACTCTCGGACTCGACTTGCCCTCTATGTTCGGACATCGAATCTTTAGACCACTCGCTCTCTTTCTGCAAGGGCAGTTGGTCCGTTTGGTGTAGTGCTCTTAATTAGATTGGAGTTTCAAACCCCATCCTGGGAAGGTCGTACGATTTCTTTTGCTTTGGAGATATTTCTTTTCAAATGGAGCTAGGAGAGAATTTACAACGTCATTATGGTTCTCAATCGCTTGGAGCATTTGGGAATAAATTCATTTTCGAAGGTGTTCTAGACCGTGAAAACATATTTATTGTAAATGTATACCGTAGTTGGGCTTATTTCAAGATTAGGAGAAAAACTTTTTCTTTTCGGCTTCGGATCTATTAATCGATCCGTCATTACTTTGTAATTGAACTTTGTATTTATTTGGGCAATTAACATTTTATGACGCATTCCTCTTAATAAAGAGTGGTGGATATTTTGTAGGCAAGCGATCGCATCAACCTAGTTGGGACGTTCGCTCCGAAATTTTCTCCCATTCCAACCTTTTTCCGATGGAGGGACAAATACTTTCTAACATATAGAAAAGCTTTTTACAAAATAGGGAAAGTAACTCAACATAAATGATTTTTATCATTATGTTCACCATAACAAGCTTGAAAAATGTTCGTGAACTGGTTTAATTATTTTTTTACATTATAAAAAATTAAAATTTTTATAAATATTAAGCTTTAGATAATAAAGTTAACAAAATTTATCCCCAACTGGGAACCGAACCCAAACTATTTGACAGCCCACTTTAAAATATATTTTCGGCCCATTTCAATATAATATCATAGTATAAAATACCAATAAAAGTAAGGTTCACCGGTTACCCTGCCTCCTCACTCTCAATCTGGGCGTCTTTAACTCTCTTTCTTGTCTCCATTGTTCATCATTAAGTTAACTTCTCTTCTATTATTTTTGGATTAATCCATTCCCGTTTCACTTGGCCCTTAATGTTGAGTCTTTCTCTGTTCAATATGGATAGAATGAATTTATATGTACCTTACCTGCAAATCTTAGTTTGCATGTGCTACTTTATATGCTTTGTTAACTATATGATTTTCTAATTCTGAACTATCTAATTCACATGAATTTTTTTTTGTTTTTTTATTGTAGGACTTATGGATGCTTCAGAGAATTTTTCTTCATCCCCTCTAGAAGAAAATATCGATGAAGAGAATCTTAGATTTTGAGGCAATATTATGCATTTTGTTCCAATGTTTTTAAATTTGTTGATGAAAAAAAACGAGCTTGTTTTCGAACAAATTATAACGAACAGTTCACGAACAAAATAAATGAGTTATTCAATTATAATTAACAATTCACGAATAAAATAAATGAGTTGTTCGCGAACAAATGAGCACCTTGAACCGAGCATAAATTGAATTTTGAACTCGGCTTGGCCCATGTTCGTTTAAAAATTGAACGAGCCGAGCACAAACATGTCCCAACTCGGCTCGGCTCGGCTCGGCTCGTTTACAGCCCTAACCATAATATAATAACTCTCTAAAATTGTTCCTACAAAATTTTTGAATAGCCAAATATTCTCCAAACTTCATGGGTGGTGTTATACAACATGGTTGTCAAACCCAACCCGAAACTCCAGACCGGTGAATGTGGATGGTTGAACGTGGATGGCTCAAACAAATCAAGTCATTGATCAATTAATTAACCCATCCTGGATCACTAGATAATTAATGGGTTTTTAATAGGGCTTGACCTATTTTTATCATCGATCCGGGTTTTCTTGTCCGACCTGCTGACAACACTGAAAGTAACAACTACACGTGTTTGTTTGTTTCCTTTTCTTAATCTTAAAATCTCTTACTCCTTCTGGTTCCTAATATTTGTCGTTTTAATTTTTTACTTTGGTTCCCAATACTTGTCATTTTGAAATATCAATGTATTTTTTAATAAGATTTTTCTAATATACCATTGCATTAATTAGGAAAGAGATTAAGTGTAGATTAATTTATAAGTTGATAATTAAGAAGAGAGAGAATTTTGTTATAAAGTAAAAGGGATGGAATAATCATTTTATAGTGCACTAATTTTTTTTATTGATTTTGATGAAAAATCTAAAATGCCATATACTAAGAATCAGAGGGAGTAGAATCTAAAGGCAACTAAGCACTAATTAATGGTTTTTTTTTTTTTTAAAAACAGCACTAATTAATGGTTTGTTTAAGTTTTGCGTAGGGCTTTACTATATAGAGTAACTAACGAACATTAAATCTTCAACTGAACTTTAAAATTGCAAAATAAATTTTACCTAAACAAATTAGGTGTTTGTTTATAAATAGCCAACAAATTTTTTTCTATCAAGGAGGTGTTTCTCAAAACTTATCAAAAAGTCACTTATGTCTTATAAGTGATTTTTTTAAGAAGTAAAAGGGTGTTTATCAAAACTTCTACTTTTTAACTTTTAACTTAAAAGTGTCTTTTAAGGAGATTTTAACTTATAAATCAGACAATGAAGTGTTTCTGATAACTTTTTTTTAACTTAAAAGTTAAAAATAAGACAGAAGTTAAAAGTAAGTTAGACTTACTTCTTAAAAAATTCATTTATAAATCATAAGTGACTTTTTGAAAAGTTTTGAGAAACATCTTCTAAGCCTGATTTACTTTTAACTTGTATCTTATTTTCAACTTTTGAGTTAAAAAAAAGTTATCAGAAACACTTCATTGTCTGACTTATAAGTTAAAATCTCCTTAAAAGACACTTTTAAGTTAGAAGTTAAAAAGGAGAAGTTTTGAGAAACACCCCCCCTATGTAACTAGATAGAAATAGAATGAAAGACAAACATCCCAACTAGTTACATGTCTATGAATAATTGATCTAGTTCTTTACACGTGAGAAAAAAAATCTTAAAAGCAAGCCTCGGAATAAATAATTTACTAAAGAGCAACTTCAAAAGCACCCACCAATGCAAGAATCTCGTAATCTTGACAATTGCAAAAGCATCCACACTCGTGTGCTTGCAATCGGTTATCTTTCTTATTATCCACCATTAATTCCGGAACTCGAACCCTCATACGTATCTGAACCGAAGGGGCCTTAGCACCTTCATCAACAGCACTTGTAATGTTGATCATTTTGTTCAAAGACATCGTTACCCACTTTTCAATTTCCATATTTGGCGATTTTAGAACTCTTCTCCATGGAATTTCAGCACTCCCCACAAGCTTCGATGACCTTCGAATTATCGAATTTGAAGTGTTCGATCTCCATCGTAGCTCGAGAGTTATGGTGTCTTTCTTGAGGCTGTTGATGTTATCATTTGTGGCTAGACACTCTAATGAAGTTGATTCATTCCAATAAAGACCGGAATTTGAAGACGTAATATGCTTAGTGTCGATTTGCATTCTTTTGTTGTTTGCTGCAGAAACATAGGATCTGACGAAAAAGTTTCCATTGGATTTGAATTCAATGTTTTTGGCTTGAATTATTGTGATTTCACAACACAATAACTCTTTTGCACCCATTATTATGAGACAAAGAGGGTTTTGTTTTGTTTTGTTTAATTTGTTGGTTGTGGAAATAAGGTGAGAGTTGTGGGTATATATAGAATGACATTTTATTGCCTTTTTGGAAGAAACCAAGAAACTTCATGCAATTATATTTTATTCCATGTGTATAGTATTTATTGCATTTAAAAACAATTAATGAATACTTAGCCACCCAAATCTACTTTTAGTTTTTAAATAGACAATAAAATTATGATTAGTAGAAGCTTTTGAGAAGAAGAAGAGGCAGATATAGATTTGTTTTTATCTTCTAAATTTGACCACTGTCTGTTGAAATCAACCAATTCAATTTTTTATATACAAAATGGATATTGGCCATTGGGTTCAATCAATTTTATTTTCTCATATATATAATGTAGGGAACATCTAATTTTATAATGAGATTCTCAAATTCTATTTGACAAAGAAGGGATTAGGGTTTTTTCATTTTTTTTGAAAAACCTCCGGAGGAACATTGTGTCCCTCCATCGGAAAAAGGGTGGAGTGAGTGAAAATTTCGGGGCAAACGTCCCCACTAGGTTGATGCATTCGCTTGCTTACAAAACACCCACCATCTTTTCATTAAAAAAGGCGTTTCACAAAATGTGGATCGCCAAAAAATACAAAGTTCAAATACAAAGAGTAGTCGGATCAATTAAGAGATCCGAGGCAAAAAAAGAAATGAGTTTCTTCCTATTCTTAAAAAATAACCAACAGTGATGAATATTAGCTACTAGTAAGTCTTCATTTCCCCGGGTTCCTTTAAAGACAAATTCGTTCCTTCTCTTCCAAATACTCCAAGCTATACAAAACCAAACCGTGGTTGCAAACTCCCTCTTAAGACCCGGAATGAAAACGGATCTCCAAATAACAAGGAATTCCATTGCACATCTAGGAATTGGGATCGAAATTCCCAACCATTTGAGAGCTTTACACCAAGTGGTCCAACTATCGTGGCAAAATAGGAGCATATGATCAATCGTCTCTAACATCGGGCAAAACGGGCATATCGAGTCGCTTAGTAATGCGCAACCTCTATGGAAAAGAAACTCACGGGTCGGTAATCTTTCGTGAATCAAAAGCCAACCAGAGAAGTGAATGCGAGGGAGCATAGGGGTACTCCATAAAAGCCGAAAATAGTCATTATGATTCGACCTAACCATAGTGGCATACAGCCCAAAGCAGAATGAAGTTGCCGAATATTCCTTATTGGGGCCAATTTTCCATAAAAAACGATCACTAGAAGAGTTGAAGGACAATTCGATTTGCTCCTCAAGAGAGACGGCAACAATGGATGGAGGGAAAATCGTTGGCACATTCAGAAAAATCAGTCGTTTTAACTCAAGACAACAATGGCGTTAGGCTAAACGCAACAGTCTACGCCATAACGGTCTTTCAATAGTCGCATTTTCAAATAATTCCGAACATACCAACTTACCAAACTAGTTTTCATTCCACTTAAGTCCCAAAGATCCTCAAAGATATCTTTCAGTGGTTGATCAATTGCCCAAGAATCACGCAAAAAATCGGTAGATTTCCATTCCCAAGCCGAACCTGATAGGTAGTGGTGAAAAAATTTCAATAATTTTGGTTTCGATAGCAACTTGAGATAACATTAAGCCAAATTGGCAAAAGCTTCAATCTATCAAAATCAATAAAGTCCCACCAAGTTGCGAATCCATACCGTTTCACACAAAAAATCGCCCATAAGGAATTATCTTCCATGTTTCGGAGACACCAAAGCCATTTAAGCAAAAGACTACAATTTGTGAGCCTAAAATTCCGAATGAATTATCCACCAAGGTGCTTCGGCAAGTTTATAACATCCCAACTAACTTTGCAAATACCCTTACTAACATTGTCACCTCTCCATAAAATATTCCTCATAATGCATACAAGCTTCCTATTCACCGTTTCCGATAGTTTGAAAAGAGATAATAAATAAATCGGGAGCGAAGAGATTACCGATTTAATCAAGACCTCACGATCTGCCTATGAAGACATTTCCCCTTTCACGAAGCGAGGCACTGCTAAAATTTTGCTAATAGAGCATCCCAATTTCCCATGTTCAAAAGTTTGAAACAAAGAGGAGTGCCTATGTAAGAAATCGGGAATTTTTCCAGATTGCACCTGAGCCTGGAAGCAGCCGAATGTAAGATGACATCATCCACATTAATACCGAGAAGAGAGCTCTTATGATAGTTGATCCGTAAGCCTGAAATGAGCTCAAAACAACGGAAAATCCTTATGAAAGTCTGGATAATAGACTCATCTGCTGTAAGAAAACATATTGTGCCATTTGCGAATTGCAACAAAGAAATATCTGGTAAATCATCTTCGATTTTGAACCCTGGAATAAGACCCTCGCGAATACTAGCATCGATAAGTCGCTTCAACCCCTCAACTGCAAGGATGAAAATGAATGGGGATAGCTGGTCGCCCTGGTTGACTCCTCGGCGAATGTTGATTGGTTTTGACGGGCTGCCATTGAGCAAGATAGATGTTGTCGAATTGTGTCTGCAACCCCTAAGCCATGAAATCCATTTGTGACAAAATCCCATTTTCAATAAAACTGCATCGATATAAGTCCAAGAGACGCTGTCAAAGGCCTTGTGAAAGTCTAATTTGAGGATAAAACACACACAAAGTTGCTTGTGAATCGAATGAATTACTGCCGATGCAAAAAAGGAGCATTCATGAATACTCTTATCTTTGACGAAAGCAAACTGGTTCCCAGAAATCAAGGAAGGTAGCACCACTTTCAATTTGGATGATAATAACTTTGTAATCACTTTGTAGACTCCATGAAAAAAAGCTATAGGACTAAAATTCTGAATGTTCCCGGAACTTTCGGAATAAGAACTGTGTACGAAGTGGTTTTTTCATTTTTATTTGTAAGGTTAAGATAACAAAAATATTTTATAAGCATATACAAAATTTGAAGTTTGCCCCAAGATTTGAAAATGTTAAATTAAGTACTTATCAGTTTTTAGAATTTCATTCGTTGATTTATTACAGTAGCTAAATGTTTGCTTCTTCATGAAAGTGCTGATGTAGTGATTCAAACTCTCACAAAGTCAAACATGGACCTTAAGAAGTCCGGTATGATAACACAAGTATATGGGCCCAAAAGGCACACTAAGTCAAATGTCAACAAATTTACCATAATGCAAAAAAATTCTTTCATAAGCTAGATCCAGTAACTTTATAACATGTGAGTGGTAGGATCAAATTATACCACCTCATCATCTCTCCTTTCTATAAAGGACACGGTCAAACAACATAAGGTAATTAATTCTCTCATTCTCTTATTTACATCAATTTCCCCTTTTTAATTTCAACTGACTTTATCATCAAAGAAACTACACCAGTGACCTCAGCTCAGACACTATATTCCCTTATTGCCTTGAAAATGTAAGCCCACCGGATCCTTCACTAT
>CATIWQ010061409.1:0-21918 GCA_949673415.1 Euphorbia schlechtendalii | reverse complement strand
GGTATAATAGTCAACATAACAAAGAATTTTAGAGAAACATTAAAATCATTGAAGATAATAATATTTTTAGGATTTGGTTTCAAATTTCATATTCGAACAATGTAATAAACATTGTACCCGGTATAATGTCTGTTATACCAGGTATAATAGTTGTTATACCTAGTATAATGGATGTTATAGCTGGTATAATGGCTGTTATACCTGATATAACAATTGTTATACCTGGTATAATAAATATTATACCCGAAATCGGTGGTTATTTTTATATTCACGTATTTTGAAAAACCAAAACTTAAATTCACGTTTTTTGAAAAATCAAAACTTAAAATGTGAGATTTGTAAAATTACACCATGGCATGACCTAAAATTATTTTGACTTTTTCCGGTATTTCCATAAAATCCTCTAAGAATTATGTGCACTAGCTTGGGTGATTTGGGCTTGGCGTAACCATTTTGTTTGGAATCTCCAAATCTTTAGAGAATCATTTTTGATGTTCAAATGTAGGGTCGAAAGTGTCATTTCACCTTTTCATGTTCCATTTGTACCGTTATATTTGGTGCAGAATGACTTGTCAACGGAT
Organism: Euphorbia schlechtendalii; assembly: GCA_949673415.1. NCBI lineage: Eukaryota > Viridiplantae > Streptophyta > Magnoliopsida > Malpighiales > Euphorbiaceae > Euphorbia > Euphorbia schlechtendalii. Next base: position 21,337 of record CATIWQ010061409.1, on the reverse strand, counting down.
TTTCCCAAGTCAGTAAATCGATTTAATACAAAAACATAATTTTTTTAGAAATGTAGATGTATAATATACGGTGAGACTCGAATTTGAGTTTCTTTCGCATGTTCAATATGTGTATAAAAAATAAAATCTTTATAGTTTGGACTATGGATGCAAATGAATTTTTAAACTACTTCAAGCATGTGTTTTTTTGAAAATCAAATGGAAATCATTGTGAAATAAGAAAACATTTAAGGCAGACAAAACATTTTCTAGAGATTGAACAATATTAGTATATCAATGAAAACATATGTCATTATATAAAAACGGAACATGTAAAATGAAGCAAAATTTGTTACATATTTATGAATACTATCTGGTGTTAGATAATTTTTAACTTTTTCGAAGTTTTAGACAGAAAATTATAAATTATTTTGAAAAATCAAACTTGTTAGATTCTGAAGATTATATAGTTTTGTAAGTTCTGAGTTCAGAAGCAAGGCTCAGAAGGAAGTCCCCTCAGATGCACAAGGTTTCGTCAGAAGAGCTATGGATGCTCAGAAGCTGTTAAAGTCAGAAGAGGTGTTATATATCTCAGAGGATCACTCAAGACTCAGATCGTTAAAAAGCCATATGAGGATTGTAAAAAGTCAACTTAGTCTTTCGGTGCAAAAAAGTCAAAAAGCTGACTTTGCATTTAATGCCGCCGCGCGCCTTATCCCCAAGCATACTACAAGACAAAAGTTATTACAAAATCAGGAACCAAAACTTCTCTGCAAATCTCACCTGCAATTACCGCACAAAGTGGTCCCCCAAAATCAACCTAACACAGCATGATGCGGATCAGAGTTGGATGAGCTCTCTAACGGATCGTTAACGGAAACAAGATTGAGAGACAATGGCAGTATTTCCAGCAATGGTCCTAATATCAACGGAAACATTCTCTCCCTCTATAAATGGATAAATTCCACCACTGGAGAAGGTTGACGAATCTTAACAAAAGTATTCAAGAGTGAATCAATTCTCAATCTACTTACAACCTTTCTCATAGCAAACATTTAAATCTAATCTGTTTGTAATTGAACTGATTAAAATAGAGTTCAGAAGTTCACATAAATCATTCTCTTATAAACTGTTGTAAATCACACTAAGCTGAGGGTAAGTTAGTGTGAGGGAGCTAAGTTCTCATAAGGAAGGTACTTGAAGGAGACGAAGCACAGAGCCTCAAATATAGAAGAGCGGTACTTCTGTATTGGTATAGCTCTGCAAAGACTGTTGAAAGGTACTTCAATCAAAGCATTGTAAAGGGTTTACTCTTCAGCAGAAGAAGAGTTAATAAAGAAGTAAATCTTGGACGGGAGTTTCCAAGGACTGGATTAGGCAGAGGCTGAATCAGGATAAAAACTTTGTTTGCACTTTCCTTCCTTTGCTCTTTTATTTTTGTGATTATATTAATTCCGCATCCAATAACACTTAAACATAAAAAGGGGATTCTGAGTAAAGAACATTTACTCAGAAGATACTTCAGAAGCAACCTTCTGAAGTTAAACAGTGAACTCGAAAAAGAGTCATTCACCTCCCCTCTGACATATTATTACCTTCTTTGCTTCATGCTCTGACTTTTCTTTCTTTTGGAAGTTCTGCATAGAAATTTCATGAGTAATTAATGAATCGATAAGATCATCATACCTGTAAGTTGTGAGATCCTAAGCTTCTTCTATGGCGGTCTTTTTAGCCTGCCACTTCTCAGTTAAGTTTCTGAGAATTTTCTTTACTTGCTCCTCTTTGGATAAGCTTTTTCCCAATCTTTTGAGCTCAATGATGATTTTCGTGAATCTTGCATTCATACTTAATATTGATTCACCTTCTTCCATCTCAAATAGCTCATAGAGACGAAGATTCTGGTTTATCATGGATTCCTTGACCTTATCAGTTCCTTCATAGGTCACTTCAAGCTTTTTCCATATCTCCCTGGCACTTTCACATCTTGAGATCTTATTATATTTTGTAGCTTCTAAGGCACAATGTAGAAAGTTAATTGCAGCTGCATTACTTTGTAACTTCTTCTTGTCAAAGTCATCGTATTCAGTCTCAGGTTTAAGAGAGACTACCCCATCTACAGTGGTTGTAGGAATGTATGGTCCATTAGCTATAGCGAGCCATGCATACATATCCTGTGACTGTATGATATTTTTCATTCTGTTTTTCCATAATGTATAATTATATCCAAAGAACAGTGGGAGTCTGGACACAGATAGCCCTTCTTGGAGTATTTGTGTGGTCATATTTCCATGCAAATGTTTCATGCTATCTTCACCCATAATGATTGTTTACTCAAGATATATTATATCTAGTTATGTGAGTTAAGCTCTGATACCAATTGTAGGACCCAATTGGGTGTAAAATATGTCAGAGGGGGGGTGGATGACTCTTTTTCGAGTTCACTATTCAACTTCAGAAGGTTGCTTCTGAAGTATCTTCTGAGTAAATGTTTTTTACTCAGAATCCCCTTTTTATGTTTAAGTGTTATTGGATGCGGAATTAATATAATCACAAAAATAAAAGAGTAAAGGAAGGAAAGTGCAAACAAAGTTTTTATCCTGGTTCAGCCTCTGCCTAATCGAGTCCTTAGAAACTCTCATCCAAGATTTACTTCTCTATTAACTCTTCTTCTGGTGAAGAGTAAACCCTTTACAATGCTTTGACTGAAGTACCCTTCAACAGTCTTTGCTAAGCTATACCAATACAGAAGTACCGTTCTTCTATATCTGAGGCTCTGAGCTTCGTCTCCTTCAAGTACCTTCCTTGTGAGAACTTATCTTCTTCACAGTAACTTACCCTCAACTTAGTGTGATTTACAACAGTGTATAAGAGATTGATTTATGTGAACTTCTGAACTTTGTTTCAGTTAGTTCAATTACAAATAGATGAGATTTAAATGTTTGCTATGAGAAGGTTGTAAGTAGATTTAGAATTGATTCACTCTTGAATACTTTTGTTTAGATTCGTCAACCTTCTCCAGTGGCGGAAACCATCCTTTTATAGAGGGAGAGAATGTTTCCGTTGATATAATGACCGTTACTAGAGATACTGCGGTTGTCTCTCAATCTTGTTTCTGGTAACAATCCATTAGAGAGCTCGTCCAAATCTAATCCGAGTCATGCTGTGTTAGGTTGATTTTGGGGGACCACTTTGTGAAGTAGTTGCAGGTGAGATTTACAGAGAAGTTTTTTGTCCTGATTTTGTAACAACTTTTATCTTGTAGTATGCTTGGGGACAAGGTGAGCGGCGTCATTAAATGCAAAGTCAGCTTTTTAACTTTTTATCGCTGAAAGACTAAGTTGACCTTTTGCAATCCTCAAAGGGGCTTTTTAATGATCTCAGTCTTGAGTGGTCCTCTGAGATATATAACAGCTTCTGAGCATCCATAGTTCTTCTAACGAAACCTTGTGCTTCTTAGGCGACTTCCTTCTGAGCCTTGCTTCTGAACTCAGAACTTACAAAACTATATTATCTTCAGAATCCAACAATATTAATTTTATTTCTACGATTTTCATGTATTTTGTAATTTAAGTTACTAATACTTTTATATTGTTTTATTTTTCTCTCTTTATAAGTAATCATATATTTTATCATTCATAAATTTTTCCAAACAAGTTTTGTTTTAGTTTGTATGGGTAATGATTTAAATCCGAGATGTTACAATTTAGTATCAAAGTAAACATATGTGGTTTGGGGAGGGACTATGTGAAAATTGATGGATCTATAACAATTTCAGAGAAACTAAATAGTTAATGTTAGAAGTATTCTACAAGTAAAGGACTTAATGTCCAACTCATTACCATAAAATTAAAGTTTGATTAGATTTATGTAACTAATACTTGTATTTATCATTCCATGTTAGATTTGCTCATAAATAGATGTTAGTTTGCCTAATTTTATACTACATCTCATATTTAGAAATACTAAGTTCTAGTATCATATTATCTTTGTATCTATATTCTTGTTCTTATTATTTTCATGTTACTCGAGCTATTAAGGTTGTTTTATAACACGTTACCAGTATGAATTTGCTCTATTTTGAATCACAAAAGAATTATATTTTTTTTGATTTTTTTTCAATTTGTCCAGCTGAACGAACTTCAACTTTTCTAAAATTCTAACTGTTGGATCATCATGAAAGTTTGTCTGAAGCATTTTAACATATGTTTATTTGTTTTGACCATTGGGATCTTCTAGAAAGTTTCTCCAAGATAAGTTCGTTTAGGCCGAATGTAAGATTAACTTTGGATTATTTTATTGTATATTATAAATATAACAAAATTTGCATTGAACCCAATCCTTTTCCGGGCTCAAAATTTAACCCAATAATTTTTCTAGGATCAACTATCAAAACCTTTCTTGTTTTTTTCCGGGCTCAATAACATAACATATTACAGTTCTTTCTGAATAAATATTGAATCAAAGAACACAAGAAGTTGTTATCTCTTTTTAGAACTTTGAAGAATTGTTGGAAGGTTGATAACTCAAAATTTTGGATAGAATATATTCTCTTAAATCTCCTTGGTCTTCGAGTTTGAATTGTCTCCCTTTCAATACTGGTTGTAGGAGAAAATAGTCGTTGGACATTTGAATTTGAATTATATCTTGGGGAAATTCTGAAAATAATTTCATGAGTTGTCTCGCAAAGCTTGTCAAATTGCCATGTTAGTCATGTCAGCTAGCTTTATCTCACATCAAATCTGCTTAATATCACATCATCAAGATATTAATTCTTTATTGAATCTTTTTCTTGAAGAAGAAAAAATTTTCTTGTTGTCACATCACTCGGATTTTATATATTATCCCCAAAATATTTTGCTAAAAGATCTTCTCCATGTCACATCACAAAGATTTTATATTCTTTTTTTAATATCTTGAAGAATCTGAATGTCACATCAAATCTTAACATGTCACATCATCGAGATTTTAGAAATCTTTATCAAATTTGAAGTAATTTGAATTTTACTTTAGTCTTACATTCTTCATTTTGTTGCTTCTTCTTTAATAAATATATTTCGATATTAATTAACACAATAAAGTATTTGTAATAGTTTATCAAATATATTTTTGGAGCTTTGTCTATTTCATCATTTTGTTGTAATCATCAAAATTAAACTCAACAATCTCCCCCTTTTTTATGATTAAAACCCTTCTGGATATATCTTGCTGCAAGCATGAGTTGAACATACAAAGCCTTTTATTTCTTCAAAACTTGAATATAATTATGTGCAAGCTCCCCTTGAATATGTGCATGTCAGCTTCGGAGACTATGGACATGTCACTATCTAAAGTTAAAAATTATCTCATTGCTCAAGATATATCAAGTTCTTCTCCCCATTTGAAAATCATCAAAAGGAATAGTTGAATCAATGAAAAAGATATGAAAGTGGTAAACCTGGAAAGATGTCTTTTGAAAGTCTCGAGTTAAAAATATCTCTTAACCAAATGGTTCAGGGTAGAAGTTTGAATTTTGGTAAGCAAAAATCAAGTTGTACGTGGAAATTGCTCAAAGGAAAGGATATTTCGAACCATTTATTGGAAATGAAATTGGAAGATTAAATAGTTAATCAATTAATTGACACATTTTATTCACAATCTAGTCTAATAGCAAAGAATTATTTGCCTTTACGTAATCAAGACTTGTAAACAAAAGAGTCGCGTAATTAATCTTTTTTCGTGAATTAGATTAGTCATCCCAATTTCATTCTCAACTTGGTAAACTAATTTTCACTTAAGGGTTTAGTGAAAATATCTACAATCTACTCCTTGGTTGAGATAAAATCCAAAGTAATATCACCTATTTGCACATGATCTCTGATAAAATGATGCTTGATGTTGATGTTCTTTGTCCTTGAATGTTGAATCAAATTTTTTGTCAAGTTTACAGCACTTGCATTATCACATTGTGGGAATATGATCATACTTCATTTCATAATCCTCTAGGTGTATCACATTGTGGGAATATGATCATACTTCATTTCATAATCCTCTAGGTGTTGTTTCATCCATAATATTTGTGCAACACATCTACATACTGCTACATATTCTACTTCAGTCATTGAGATTGCTTTTAATGGTTACTTTTTGCTTGATTAGAACTAAAGAATATCCTAAAAATTAACATTTTCCAGACACACTTTTCCTTTCTAATTTGCATCTAGCATAATTAGCATCACTATAACCTACAAGATCAAAATTTGTACCTTTTGGGTATCAAATCCCAATTTTTCAAGTACCATTTAGATATTTAAGAATTCTATTAACTTCTTTTATATGAGATTCTTTGGGGTTAGCTTGAAAATGAGCACATAAGAAAACATTAAACTGAATATCAGGTCTAGTAGAGGTTAAATACAGTAAAGAGCCAATCATACCTTGATATTTTTTAGTGTCTACACTTCTACCTTTTATAACATCATCTAAGGTGACAAATGTACTCTTAGGAGTTTTCACAGACTTTGAATTCTCCCTTTTGTATTTCTTAATAAGCTCATTGGTGTATTTAGATTGACAAATGAAAGTTCCTTTCTCCCCTTATTTTATTTGTAGGCCAAGAAAGATATTTATCTCACCCATCATTGACATTTCAAATTCTTTGCTAATTTCTTGTGAGAATTCCTTACACAAAGAACCATATATAATATCATCAACATAAATTTGAATAAGCAATAAATGATTCTTAATATGTTTTATAAACAATGTTGTTTCAACTTTACCTCTTATGAATTCTTTAGAGAGTAAGAATGAACTTAACCTTTCATGCCATGCTCTATGTGTTTGTTTCAGGCCGTACAAGGATTTTGTAAGCTTGTATACATAATATGGATGTTTACTATGAGCATGAGATTTTGCTCCCAACTCGTGAGTTCAATGATGAAGCTGTAATTTATTTTTCCCTTGCTAGTTTTTCACTTTTTATTGGGCCCTGAATTCATCTGGAGGAAGATTGCTTTGTTTATTTGAGACTTAAGCTTTTTTTAGGCAATTTCAGTATAAAAAGCCCAAGGAAAAGAAGCCATGTCGTTAACGACATGGCTGATGTTGTTAACGACATTGGAAATGTTGTTACCGACATCGACTTCCAGTAGAATTAAAATTGCATTTTCGGTAATTTTCAGCCAAAAAGGTGGACTTTTTCCCACATGCTCGGACATGATCATTGCAAAACCACTCCCCAAACCTTACCAATGACCTTTTGCATCCATCTTCACATGGGATCAAGTGTATAAAGTAAAAAATAAAAAAGTGATAGTATGGCCTAGCCTAGAACTAAGTTGATTTTGGATTAAATAGAGCTCTTTTAAGTCATAGTTGAGTTTTAGATTGAAAGGGGGCTCACATTTCGTGCATAGAGAGCCAAGAAAGCTGTGTTTAAAGGGCAAGTTCATAGTTTGAGTGTTCTTGAGTTTTTTGAGAATTTTTGAACTAAGTGAAGACTTTAAGCACATAATTACTTGGGATTTCGGGTTAGTTAGATCAAGTTAAAGAAAAGGGCATGAACTTGGGTCATAAGGGTCCACTTGTTCATCTCTTAAGCAAATTTAAGGTTTAGTTCATCTTTTAAGTAAAGCCTGAGGTCTAGAGATCATTTAAGCAAACTTAAGGTTTAGAGATCACTTAGGCAATGGTTAAGGTTTCGACTTGAATGAAGAGTGTACAACATCTTTATCACTCACTTGAAGGTTAATACACCTTCTAAAACATCTACTTTTGTAAGGAATAGATCCCTTCCAAAGATTTTTGGTAAATCACCAACCAACAACCAAATCCAACAAAAAAGAAACAATGAGAGCTTCCCGGAGGACTTCATGGACCTTAAAGAAAGTGGATTCATGACTACGAGGTTAGCCTTTAAGTTCCTAGAGTCGTGCTTTACATGTTTATACTTGGTATAGTGTTGATTGTATAATATGTGAAAATTGAAAAAATAGTTTATGTCTGTCTCTATAGTGCCGTTAACGCATTGCAATATCGTTGACGACATCAGCAATATCGTTAACGACATCAGCAAAGCTGTTAACGGCATTGCATTCCAGAACAGAATGGGAGAGAATGTTCGAAAAACCTTTAAACATCATTTTATGTTCCAGAGGGTCAGTGGTGACTATTCAAACTTAAAATCTGAGTTTTTAGTACCATAAAATACATATTTGAGGATTTTACGTACTCTAAATCGATTCGAAAGATGTTCGAATGGTTAAAGTTAGTTTCCATTTACCAGGGTACTATTTTACTAACTTTAACGGTTCTCCTTTCAGAACGAGTTCACTAACACCATTTTATATGTTCTCTTGGACATAGATTTATTTTCGTCAATATTGTTATGAAGTATTTTAGGAAGCCCTGAAGAAGGGAACCCAAGTTCCCGAATAACCGACCAACAAAATATTCACATGTGGCATTTTCACTAAGACAATGATTAAACAATTATGTGTATAAAGATGAACCTTTTTTACACAAAAGAATTTTAAATCTCTCATTGTTTTAAATTAGACCGCTCGGGTCTCGCAAAAGATCAAATGAACATATTTGCAACTACTTGTGATGTCCGATGTTTGTGCTAACTTTTGTAGATGCAGGTAGACCAGGATTAGATGAATGTTAGGATTTAATTTCCTTCAGGTATCGCATTTTATTTTAAAACCAAATGTAATAATCATTAGATATCAATGTATTTTAGGCGATTGTATCCCTTAGATTTTGATGTAAGGTAATTTGTAAACCCCCCATCCAAAAATGTAATTAATCCCAAGTAGATTAGGCGTATTTACTTACCTATATGTTAACTTTCCGCAATTTACCTATTTACCGCTATATGCATGTGCGATAAACTAATCATAAACATAAAATATCTAGTTTAGTTCGAATATTATAAACATGATTTCTAGGATAGTGTAATTTAACTCAAATGATGACAAAGTTAGTAACTGATCCAAACTCGAATCTCTGTACTATGATATGGATTAGGCAAATGAATCTAAGCTGTACCAAATTTTTCTAGAAGAGCTGATCTGGGGGGCGACTCTGTAATATAGGATAGAGGTTCTGATCTCAAGTATATTAAACTAGTTACACGAATAAGTTTCTTTCTTTAAACTAAAAACTACACCATTTTCAATCGAAAAAACCCCCACTCTTCATCTCATGGGGCCGGCAGCCTCGTGGCAACCGTGCGGGTACGTCGTCATCTGCTCACACTGGTGAGTCTGCTAGGGATATACTTTTATGAACTTAAAAGTTCAAAAGATTTTGGATGAGTGTTGAAGAGTCGTTAAATGAGTTAAATCCATGCTTATGGTATTTCGAACAAAAGCATATGCATTAGATAGCTTAGCCTTTAAGATTAGGATGCCCTATCTTACTGAGAAGCTTGCCAAAGTATCATTTACGAACCCACGGTGACCAAGGATGCTTAGCAAGTGGATCACTTATTTCCATACCGCATGTACCTCCCTCGTTCACACTTATTTTAGGAGAGGCTTGGAGTGTATCTTAGTGCAGCAAGAACCTTCTTCTACATCAATAACCCATGACTGAACTCATAAAAGGAAATCGTAGATACTTTCTCTAGGTCTACAAAAAAAAATTACATATCTTCTTGCAGGTGCACTTCTTAATACCTCTCAATATTAAGATGGCCCAAACTCAGATTTAAAAGATTAACCCTTACGTGAGGGGATATAAACTGGGAGGAAGTGCATTGCATGCTATGTGTTTACCGCTTTCCTTTTATACATCGTATGTAGAGCATCATGCTAACCACAATCTTTTGTGTGGACACAATTATGCACACACTCATTTATGATAGGGTCATCTGATAAGTGTATAATTACACTTATTATCATGATATTTTCAGTCATAAAATGATATGGTTTTGAGTCATTTTATACTTCATATAAAAGATTTCACGGGGTATGTAGTTTTTTATGCAAATGTAGAAACAAGGTAAATCTTGGGAGTAAAATGATCAAAGATGGAATTCTATGTAAAAAGAGTGAAAAAGGTGCAAAAAGAGGCGTGGAACATAAGGAAATGGCTTAGGATCGAAGCTGTCAAAGATCGACAAAGTTGCAAAGAAGAAACATGAAGAAAAACACATTTCACGTTCGTGACACCCATTTGCGGTCACGACTTGTCATTCTTCACAAGCAGAAAGTGTCCAACCAATGGTCACGATCACTACACATATATCACGCTCGCAATTTGTGACGTTCATTGGTAAACTCTTCTCAACTACCAATTGCCGGATAATAACAATCAACTGCCATCAATTGTCAGATGAAAAGACACCTTTTCGAAGTAATCCAATCATGAAAAGGTGCCTTTCCATTGTAGATGAGGATGAAACTTTGCATCCAATCATATTGAAGTGATGCAACCCTTTGCCAATGGACACGACTCTTCATTTGGATAGACGCAACCCTTCTCACTCTATAAATAGGGTTCAAAACTCACCTATTTTCCTGACATGCATGGTGGGCAATGTAGAGTAGTGTGCATGTATGATAGAAAGTGAAAATTGTATAGATTTCGCTATGTTTAATGTTATAGGGAGAAAAATGTATAAGTGATTCGATTCTTATTTTGATCACTAGATTTCTCTATAAATTCGATCGATTGTTGTATGAGTGTAATTGCAAAGCACTTATCAATAAAAGATTTCATTCTTCAACATTCATTTGTTCGATATTCACAAAGAATAGCATCCTAGAGGAGGTTCTGTACGAGTCGAGACCTAATTCAAAGTAGATGCAGGAATTGCTGGAATTAACGACTCCCATTAAAGAGTGGATACAGTTTGATCAACTTTAGCTTTCACTTACATACCTTACAAATTTACTTTGTTTTCTACTTATACTTTCTATTTTGAAGTTTATGATATGTCTATGTGTCATAACTAGTATTTCGTCTTGCGTCATTTATATTAATCAAGTTATATGCTTTCGAGTTAACTTTAAGAGTGATTTCGGGGTTAACAAGATTGTTTATAATCACTAGATCTGTGATTATAACGTTGTTTAGTGAGCCAACATTTTTAGAATGGTAACTTGCTAAATATGGCTATGTGAGAGAGACCCGTACTAAGCATAGTATTATTGTTATCCAGGTTCTTATAAGTGTCATAATTCGTTTACCATAGATCTAGAAAAGTCATTTCATGTGTTTCTCTACGGTGAATTATTGAATATTTAGGAGTCTAGAACCGTGTTTGTTGAACTTATCTAGTGTATGAAATCTTCTTGATGATTTTGCATGTTTTTCTCTATTATACTTGTTTTTAGGGAATATCGATATAGTTTACATCTTCTCTAATCTGTTCATGTATCTGTCTATTCATCAGTCTACCATCTAAACCCTCCAATACAAATTATCTTATTTCATTTATTCCGTAACTCTAGTTGGTCCCTAGAACCGAATTCCTTCCCTGTGGGATTGATATCTTTTAAAACTACATCGTAACTGTATGCTTGTAGTGGTCATCATTTGATAAGCGGTATTAACAACACATGTTCATATTTAGAACTTTTATCTTATTAGTAGAAAAGTGGGGAACAAGGTTTTTGGCACCGTTATTGAATATAAGCCTATCGAAACGAGTATAGTCAAAATCTTGCAAACATCATCATGCCACCACAAACCCAAGGTCACACTGATCTCACACACCTAGGTTTAGACAATATGCTAAGACAGTGTCACCTATGATAAGGATCATAAATTTCCAAAGTACAGCGGTGCCCGTTTGGCACTCGAACCTCTACCAGTTCGGGGTAATAAACCCACTATACTAAGAGTTATACGGTACAATGCATTATTTACCCAGACTCGCATAATTGTGTGAAAATCGAACAAAGCCACCTCACGACATGAGAAAGAGCCACAATTGCGAATTCTCAAAAAGCCCAGCCTTTTTACTACAAGGGTATTTCGATAATCAACATGTTTGTTCCAAGCAGATTGGCAAACACAAATCATAACCTCAACCTTTTACCACATAGGTATTACTGTAATCAACCTGGTTGTTCCAAGTAGACAAACACAAATCATAACCTCAGCCTTTTACCACACGGGTATATTACGGCAATCAACCTGTTTGTTCCAAGAGGATTGGAAAATACAAATCATAACCTTAGTCTTTTACCACGCGAGTATTACAGTAATAAACCTAATTGTTCTAAGAGGATTGGTAAACACAAATAATAACCTTAGCCTTTTACCACGTGTTTATTATAATAATCAATCTATTTGTTCCAGGTGGATTGGCAAACACAAATCATAACCTTAGCCTTTTACCACACGGGGTATTACGGTAATCAACCTGTTTGTTCCAAATGGATTGGCAAACATAAGTCACACTATAAACCAAGCCTACTACCACAAGGGTATTACGGTAATCGACCTGTTTGTTCCAATTGGATTGACAAACACAACCATCGACATCACATAGATATCACGTTAACCTCAACCCCTCACCACACTGGTCGGGTCTTGTTATCAATTTAGTTATGTCTTTATTTCTAATGACTAACCCTGTTTGTTTCAAATGGATTAACAAACATGAATTTTATCACATCACGACATATTAACCCTTGTGATGCAGCTAATTCATATGCATTTCTCACATCAACATCAAGTACGTAAAACATGCATTTCATATCTAACGAAGCTGTCTGATTGTGTTTACTTTAGTTAAGGTTTGGAAGAGGCCGACTCCCCACCTTGTCCAGATTTCCCCCATCGTGGCTTGCCAAGAAAACTTTCCATCAGAGAGTATTTGACACACTAATTCCAGTGAAGACTCGGGTTTAGGTTTAAGTTTAGATTTTGGTTTGAATGGGAAATCAATCTTTGGTTCAGGTCAGAGTTTTAGGATGATGGATCCTCAGGGTGGTCACAGGATAAACGAGTAAATTTTACCCAAGGTGCCAATTATGCAACAAATCCCATTGAACACTAGCCTAGAAATGGCAAACGCTCTAAGCACCATTCTCTGCAGTGTTCAATTTGCTCAAGCGATACAGCTCTACCTTTATCCACATCAGCCAAAGAACCGTACTTCAGATGGACTCTCAAATTTATACACAATCAGGAATCTCCAAGATCTAATTGTTGCCAGCTATCTTAAGGCCTAGAGGCTGGATTCTGCTCCTAATGCTCACCTATCATCAGGTTACCTAGTTTGAAATCCTGCCACTACTTCTCAATTTGGCGTAGGAACCTCAAAACCCCAATACCACCATAACCAAACTGGGTTAACGCTATCCCAAGAATCAAATCAATTTAGTCAAGGTCTAGGATTGTTCGATCAGTTTCAGAAAAGTTCGACTTCTAGGGGTAATGATCATTTAGTGTTAAGGCAAGCTAATGCCTTCTGAGTTGCTTAGCCACAGAATTAATTTAATCAGGGGCAAGTTGGTCAACAGTTGGTCGATTTAGGTCTGTTCCATCCAGGTTGGCATCAACCAGCAGTATCTACAAGGTTAGTCATACCTTCATATAGTTCCATCCCACCACTTCAGAGCATTGCCTCACAACCGGTAGCCCCTTAGAATTTGAGAGCACCATCCTTTTTCAATGCAAGCTTAAAATTTATAGCTCAACTACCTCAATATCCGACCATGGCTCAGGCACCGTCTGCTCCCAATATTACAGTAACTCTTAGGGGCGCCACGATCCCCCAAGGGTAGTTTAACCAAAGGACCACAATGTTCACTCCTCCTTAACCTAATTTTCAGCTAAGGACCGAATGGACAGTCCCCCAGTATCTACCTCCCAACATAGCAGAACTATGGCAACAATTTTTGGCTACTCACGCTAGCTAAATCTAGAATTTCCAACCAAACTACTACCATATCCCTCCGGTAGCACATGATGATGAGTGGCTTCTCGAAAACTTTGTAATGCAAGGATTAGAGAAGTATAAGGGAGAAGAAGATCCTCGATCACATTTGATCAACTACCAAACTGTGATGAGAGCTATAAGGATCATTGACAAGATGCTAGCTGAACTCTTTATTGTTACACTAGAAGGACCAGCCAATGAATGGTATAACAACCTACCCTTAGAAATAGCTCATGACTGGAAGCGCTTCTCAGAGGCCCTAATAGAGCAGTATGGATTTAATTCTTAAATAAAGACCACCATACAACATCTCGAGGCCATTAAGCAAAGACCTAAGGAATTGTTCAAACCCTACTACAATAGGTGGATGGCTACCCAAGTGCTACTCAAGGATAAGCTCAGTCTATTTGAGATGATTGTAAAGCTATTGGATGGGGCATTACTAGTCTGCCAAAAGAGGTTTTGGACCAACACTTTCACTTCTTACAATGAGGTGTATGAGAAAGCTGTAAAGCTTGAGTGGATAGAGTCCTTGGATACACCTATGGGGAAACCAGCCAATGCGCACAAATACGAAAAGGTGACCATTGGGAAAGAAGACCCCTGCATGTGGAGGATGAGGGTGATAATAATGTAATAGTTAGTATTTTAAACTCTTTTAAGTTAACAAACTTTGCCAATGAGGCTTTTGAATCTTCGAATGTATCAAACTTTGCTTACTTGCTTGATATCCTTTTGGATGACATCACACATTCTCGTGAACATGAGCATAAAATGTTTTTAACATACATGACACATCATCGCATGAAATTAATTTGGGTATAAATGAATACCCTATAATAATTTCAAAGAAATAAATAATGTAAAAAGCAGTATAAAAAAGTAATTAACCTGTCAATTAGCACTCTGATAGTTGAGAAAAAATTAGGGCCTCTTTTCAAAACACAAAAAGAATAGTCCGCTGAGTTGAAAACCCAAAAAGGGTGGCTCAAGCAAAACTTAGGACATCAAGGGAAAAGCAAGCACATTTTTTAGAAAACCTAAAAGGGCTAATCGATGGCAGGTGTCAAATCATTTAAAATATTCATACCCATGTTAAGTTCATTAAGGAATTATCCTTCTTGCTAAATCTTTATGCACATGTTTATCTTGGTTGATTGCATTCCAACGATAGAATATTGCAAGTAAGTATCCCATCACATAATGGTGCAATAAAAATTAAAAAAACACTAATAAAGAAAAAAAGAAAAAAAGAAAAGAAGAAAAGATGAGTTTACTAGATTGAAAACCTGAAATGGTGGTCCAAGCAAAAATTAAGACAAGGTTCGATAGATTGAAAACCTTAAAGGCGGTCTATGCAGAAATTAGAACCATAGAAATATCAAATTCATTAACTCCTCCTGGGAATGGCACAAGGCATCGTCAATCTCCTCCAGTCATTAGGACGAATATCTTCTGATTTCCCTCGTAGAGAGGATTGTCACAACAAGAAGTAATTTACAATACTTCAAGCAAAAAGCTTCTAAGCTCATTATCAACTTCAAAGTGAGCATTATCATCATGGTTCCATATCAACATTAACATAATTGATACCATACCAAAGAAGGAAGCGAGCATAAAAAATTCAATGACTCATCCAGATCCTCTTCAAACCAAATTCAGGCTTTTAACTCAACTCTGATTCATCCACAAAATTGAACTTCGACACGGACCCATGTCCATCATCATTCTAAAAGAGTCATGTCTACTAAACTTGACCATCAATAGTAAGGCAATCATGGAATGCTCAACGAGATGAATCCTAGGGGTACTCATGCACCAGATAGGCGAGTATCAACTTGGAAACCTTCGAAAGGCTCCTCATGAAATGAAGCTTCTACTATCGACCGGCCCAAATGCTCCAAAGCCAATGATGACTACAACAAACAAACATACATCATATGATAAATGTTGTTCGTGTATAAAGTCATTCATACATGCATATGCATCATGTCACTTATAGGTCAAGGCGATGCTAAACCGATGCAATACCATTCTGACAAGCAAAACACTCTACCTCCACATGAGGAAACTACTGTTGGATAATCAAGACAGTAATTAAACATGCAAATGTTATAAGGGGAAATATCAAAACTTAAAATTAACCTAAGGATCTCCTAAGCATGGCATGATTGATATAATCTAAGTTAAAAGGTTTCATAAATGCTTATATGTTTATAAAACTTATAAAAGAAACCTAGCATCTAAGTTTAAAACATTACCAGTTGATGCGTGATTCTCTTTCTTTTGGATGCGGCGTTTCCTTAGATCAATTCGGTAGAAATTCGTTAGCACGAGCCTCCAAACTAGGATAACCTCTATGATTGATCCACATAGATCTTAACCGACTAAAACCTTGTTAAGGTAGAACCCGTTAGTAGACATTAGTTGCTAGACTACTCGAAGATGAACCTGAAAATAAAACTAAGAATGCTCACTTTAATTAGAAAGAGCCTTCAAAAGTATTCTTCATTTTTTGGAGAAACTCGTGGAGGATCTCGAACAACGAATGAAGAAAGAGATGTCGAACTCAAAGAGAAAAGCTGAGATAAAGTATGGAATAAAGAGGAGTTGGAGGCCTATATATAGGGGAAAAGGGGGAGTGTTTGACTCCCCCTCAAATATAAAGTGGGTTGGGAATATCCCATCCCACTTAGTGGGTTAACCAAGCGGGTCACTTGAACCCCGCGGGCTAACTCGCAGATCCTATAACAAGGCAAGCCCTAGCCAGCTTGCCTTGTGCCGCAAGCATTGCAAGCTTGCGTGGCAAGCTCGCGTAAGCATTGCCATGGGTAGCGCTTGCGAGCTTTGTTCATCATTTTTCTACTACTAATATAAAAGTTCTAAATATGAACAAGTTTTGTCAATACCGCTTATTAAATAGAAAAATGATGATATCTACAAGTATATAGTTGCGATGTAGTTTTAAAAGATATCGATCCAATAGAGAAGGAATTTTGTTCTAAGGATCAACTAGAGTTACGAAACAAAAGAAAATAAAATAAGTTGAAGGTTTTGAATGGTAGACTGATGAATGGACAAATGCATGAACAGATTAGAGAAGATGAAAAGCATATAGATATTCCCTAAGAATAAGTATAGTGGAGTAAAATATGTAAAATAATCAGGAATGTTTTATGCACTAGATAACTTCAATAAACTCAGTTCTAGATGCCCAAATATCTTATAATTCACCGCAAAGCAACACATTCAATGAATTTTCTAAATCTAGGGTAAAGGAATTATGACACTTATATAAACCTAGACAACAATAATACTATGATTAGTACGGGTCGCTCTCACATAGCCATATTTAGGAAGTTACCACTCCAAAAATGTTGGCTCACTAAATAGCGTTATAGTCACAGATCCAATGATTGTACACAATCTTATTAACCCCGAAACTACTCTTAAAGTCAACTTGAAAGCATATAACTTCATTAATATAACTGATGCAAGATGAAATACTCGTTATGACACATAGACATATGATAAACTTCGAATTAGAAAGTATAAGTAGAAAACAAAGTAAAGTTGTAAGGTATGCAAGTGAATGCTAAAGTTGATCAAACCGTATCCACTCTTTAATGGGAGTCATCAATTCCCGCAATTCCTGCATCTACTTTGAATTCGGTCTCAAATCGTACAAAACCTCTGTTAGGATGCTATTCCTTGTGAATATTGAACAAATGAATGTTGAAGAATAGAAACTTTTATTGATAAGTGCTTTGCAATTACACTCATACAACAATTGCTTGAATTTGTGGAGAAATCTAGTGATTGAAACAAGAATCGAATCACTTATACATTTTTCTCTCTAACGCTTTGAACTTAGCGAAATTTATATAACTTTCACTCTTTATCTATCATGCCATACATGTAATCTCATACCATCTACTTCTGCCCATGCACGAAATGGTTGATTTGAACCTCTATTTATAGAGTGTGAAAGGTTACGTTTATCCAAACTAATAGTCATGTCCATTGGTGAAGGGTTGCACCATCTTCAATGTGATCGGATGCCAGATTTCATCCTTATCTTCAATGGATAGGCACCTTTTTGTGGTTGCATTATCTCCAAAAGGTGTCTCTTTGTCTAAAAGTTGATGGCGGTTGATCTTTCTTATCCAGTGGTTGGAAGTTGAGAAGAGTTGATCAATCCCGTCATGATTTGCGAGCGAGACATACAAGTCACGATCGTGAATGTAAGTTGGTAAATGACTATTGGTGAAGAATGATAAGTCTCGATCATGATAGATAGTCGTGAGCAAGATTCGGCTAATCGTGAGTAGGAATCACTATCGTAACATGGTCGTGACTTATGCTTTTCTTCATGATTCTTCTTTGCAACTTTACCAATCTTTGACAACTTCGATCCTAAGCCAATTCCTTGCATTCCATTCATCTTTTTTCAACTTTTTCACTCTTTTTGCATAAAATTCCATCTTTGATCATTTCACTCCTAATATTCACCTAGTTTCTGCACTTGCATAAAAAAACTACATACCACGTGAAATCTTTTATATGAAGTATAAAATGACTCTAAACCACATCGTTTTATGAGTAAAAATATCTATATAATAAGTGTAATTATACATTTATCAGGCTTGCAGCCCACTACCGGCCCATGACCTTTTCAGCTTGCGACGCAGCCATGCAGGCCCCACTTTGATATCTCGTGTTAGTTTGGGGTCCACTCGCAATGGGAAAAATTCCCTTGCTCCGCTACATGCTATTTTTCCCTATTTTCTCTTTATTCCCTTTATTTATTAAATTGGTCCAACCAAATAATAATTCTTCTAATGAATTCGATAACCAGATATTCTTGACATAGACCTAGTCTATAGGTTCTTTACTTAGTCCGGTAAAGACCCAACACGTGTGTGACCTCATAGGATTCCAAAGTATTGAGCCGCTAGAGGTTAACCAAAACTTGGCTTTCCATCCGAGAACCTTTAGGCTCAGTGTTCCAGACCATTATGGAACCTAATAGCTCTAGACGATCAAATGGGCTTTCTAGCAAAGGCGTATGATCCCCCGATACTTGTAATGTCACGTGATTGTGACTTGATCCGATTATGCAGTAGTAACTAATACAATACACTCCTTCCATCAAGTTAATTATCATTTAGTTGATTAAGCTAGGATTTAGTGTCAGCTCATGTAATAGCCGTAGCTATCCTAGAATTAGAATTATTCATGAAGAACACCACTCGACCATTATGTATCAAGATTGACTAGAAACCTGTTATATCAATCTTATACTCTGATAAGAGGTTTATGAGTGTGTCTCTTCAACAAGTGGCCCCTAAGGTATATCTCCCTCTATATCACTATATCAGGAGCGATGGATCCCCATCTTGACTACTCGGCTTACTAATATGTGATCATCACTATACATGTAATCACCCGTGTCATCCAAATCGCCAGGGTATGAATAAGTATTACCTAAAGTATTGCAACTCCTACACAAGGTAACTAGTATCTCAAGTATGAGGATACTTGTACTGCTATTACAATAAGACATGACATTAACACATGGATATAGTTATTTTCGAGTGTTTGTCTTATAACAGTCTCCAATGTATTACTCTAATACAGTCATGTTAACTCAAGGTACCACCTTAAGCTCGTGAGATCGGTTACTTGGATCTAATCCAAGGAGTAAGCCTACACATGCTATTCTTTCTATTCCATGGATGTCCAGTCTCAATGAAATGATGACTAGGGATATTTAGACTATTCATAGTAACGCGTAAGTGCAGTTCTCACATCACACTGCTCCCACTATATCCTCGTACTTTTACGCTATGAAGTAGTCACGGACTTTGTCTCATCAATGTGCATATACATACTTAATACTATACATATATGATACCAGTGAGATACATAATTAAATTATATGCCTTGATGAGTAACAAAGATTCCTTAATTATTATTAATAATTATCCGAAACTGTTTGTACATTATAGCTAATAAAGATATATCACCCTAATTACCTCTAGGGTATACATCATGTCTAACAATCTCTCACTTGCACTAGAGCCAATTACCCATCTGCTTCATGCCATACTCGCTAACATGCTGTAATGTTTAACTTGAGTCAATGGCTTAGGCAGCCCATCGGCTAGATTCTGATCCTTTGGGATGTATTCTAAATCTATATCTTTTTTGGCTACTGTGAGCACGGGATTTTGTACCAGCTCGTGCGTTCGATGATGATGGCTTTTTCGGGATTTTATCCTTGAATCACACAATTTTCGAGTATCCTGACGTATCAGAATAGGAACCCTCCTCGTCTCTAATAAAATTATTTAATTTTGTTTAGAAATTAATTAACTAAATAAAAAGAAAAAAATTAAAGAAAAAAAAATTCATATAATTAAAAGAATAAAATAAAATAAAATATAATTAAAAAAAATGTAATCCCGATGCGAGGCAGCCTCGCGAACACGCGAGGGAGGCTTGCACTCGCGTGAGGCATTCTCGCACACACGCGAGCGAGGCTCGCGCACATGCGAGGTAGGCTCGCGCACACGCGAAGTAGCCTCGCGCATACACTAGCGAGCCTCGCGCGGAGGTAGCCTCGCGCACACGCGAGGCCTCGCCAAGAAGACAGTGATGCCTTGCCAAGAGCTCGGCGAGGCCTCGCCGGGGTTTTCTCCGGCGAGACCCCTCGCCAGAAAAACTTTCCTTTTTTGGTTTTTTTCGGGATATTCCTATAAATAGTCAGGTCTTTTTAGATAAACGGGATCCCGATATTATCAGATAAAAAAATATAGCCTTAGAACGACCTTTGCTTCCAAGAATTAAAATAAACAATTTTTGGACTTTATACTACAACTTTTTTTACCTAAACTCAAAGGACGAGGAGGATTTCTAAAGGACTGATCAGATTCTTTGACATGGATTCGTTAAGTAAGGGTAAGCCTCTGAGTTCCTAGAACTGCAATTCCAGTGCTTTCAGTGTTTAATTACTTCTTCTGTTTCATCTGTGAACCTAGGATTTTAATTACTTTTATTTTATTTTAACTGTTGTAATTCTTCTTCATCTTTTTCATTATTATAACGAGATGTATGTTAGAACACCCCCACGAAGGGAATAAAATATTTTCCCGGATAACAGACCACGCTTTTTACCATACGAGCAATTTCATTAATTAAAATGACTAACCAATTTGCTAATAAAACGACCAATTTTATTTAAACAAACAATATCGCGATTGATTTTTCTTAAGGCCACGCGGGCCTCACTAAGTCCAAAATCGAACATACGAATTATCCCCTGTGCTAACCTTTGTAGATGCAGGTAGATTAGGATTAGATGTATGTTTAGGATTTTAATTTTCCTTCGGGTATTGCAATTTCTTTTTTTCGGGAAATGTAATTAATAGGTTAGCGGGTGGTTGCATCCCCCGAATTTTAAAGCCTTGTAATTTT
>CATIWQ010061401.1:0-12529 GCA_949673415.1 Euphorbia schlechtendalii | reverse complement strand
CGAGGGAAATGGGGCAGAAGCAGCTACATGTATGCCCGGTAGTCTATGCCGATGGAAGGAGCTATGGCGTCATTCCCATCCAGAAAGGTGGCCTGATCCTCCACTGAGGTGATCTTCAAGTTGGGCCAAAATACCCCTGTAGGAGGATGAGGAGGAACTGGTCAATAGTCTATCATCGTAGTCTGCCAGCCCCGGATCCTTTCCCCAAGATAGCAGTCAAGGGAAAGGGGGCACACTAGCACCAGCTGGTGATCATCCATGGTTGTCCGCATATCCATCACCACCTCTTGATTCGGCACGTCGATCCACAGGTCGGAAGTAAGCTACAGTGAGAAAAGGTAGATTTTATCACAAAGATTGATAATAAATTACAAAGTAAAGAAATGATAAAGCCGTTGGATGCAAAGGGATGGATACATACTCGATCTCTAGATGGCGGAGGCACTCTCAGTACATGATCCACCACTTGCAGAGATCGTCGATCTGCCGGTACCAGATGGCCAGGAAATGATCTCTGGGAATCGGGTCGCTCTTAAAGATCGAATGAGGGATGATGTGATACTCAAAGGCCTAGACATGCAATAAAGATAAAAAGTCAAATAGAGTAGTAAATATCGGGAATAAAGTAAAAGCAGAAAGTCTAAATCGGTTACCTGGATCAAGACATGACTTAGCTTGAGGACCTTATCGTTCACCCTCACTGCGTAATCCAGGTCGTAGTACATCTAGCTTAAAATGGCTCATGGCCAATTCTGCACTAGAATCCCGGTGAGGTCCTCAACGACTAAGATCAGCTCATAGAAGATCTTGCTGGAAGCAACCGGGAAGAATAAAACCTTGAGCAGAGAAATCACGAAGGAGTGGTCACACTAGGGCTACAAACTAGTAAGCACCACATCTGTCACACACCAGTGGTTGTACAACTCCTTGTATGAGAGCTTGCTCGCCCGAGGGGTCACGTCGAATAGTTCCTGCACCCGGTTAATGACCTGGCATGAAGTAGAGAATCGATCCATGAAAATGTCAAAATGAATGCCCCCCCGTGCTAGGCCCGCCCAATCATGGCCACCACATCTAATGGCATGATGGTCAGCTCCCCCACCGGTAAGTGGAAGGTATGGGTCTTCTCGGACCAAAGCTAGACCAAGGCGATGTAGGTGAGATGAGATAAATGTGGCATATGCACTAGCATGATCCGCGCTAGCTCATCAAAGCTGGTGGCATTGATGGTGTCTCGGAGTTCCAGGTCCCCGACCATGTGATTCCACCATCTCCCGATGGCCCCTATACAGACAAAGTTGGTATAGGTCTGCATCTACAAACACAAAGGCATGAGCTAGACGTGAAATCAACGAATATCCCCACTAAATAAAATACCTAAATCTATATCATTTTCGCATCACAATTGCATTTATTTTAAGCCAAAAAGTCACCTAATCCATGTTAAAAACATCGGGTATCATTAAAACATGCATTTAGCTCGAAGAAAAGAAGCGAGAAAGCAGTTTCAGTTGACGTAGAAACTTTTCTACTTCTGTCTTTACCATGTGGTTAATGCCATTGGTAATGTCATTAACGGCATGGGGTAATATCATTAACGACATTGCAGTTGCAGAAGGTAGAAAGTAGTTCTGCCCGATTCTAACCCCAAAAAATCCAAATTTTTCACAAAAAATTCCCCCGCATTGGGTTACAAATCATCCTAAACTTTTTATAATCATTAAAATAAGCCTAAACATGCATCAATTTCGCATAAAACATGCATTTTCATGAAATAAAAAAAATTAGGTTTCAAATAAAAATTCAGGAAAAACTCAAATTTGAGGGAGTTTTCGGGTTACCTAAACCACCGAGGAGTGTTCCTTGAGCCTTGGGCATGACGTATTGATGGGAGAGTGAAGCGAGAACCTGACGAAATCATCTCCCCCCTCGAAATAATACCCCTCTGCCACATAGTAAAACTTGAAGCCTAGAATTTCAGGGTGAGGACGAAGAGAGGAAGAGGCAACGACCTTCTGGTTGCGAGACTTGATTTTGCACAGCATCTTGATGAGAGATTTGGAAAAGAAATTTGAAAAATGGGGGGAGAAAGTGGTTGTTTTCGGATAAATGGAGAAAATGGGGGCAACTTAGGTTTTATTTTTTTAACCTGTCAACGTGATGTCGTTAACGACATCACCCATGTCGTTAACGACATGGGCTTTCAGCCCAGCCCATTTTGCTTTGGTTTAGCCAACTTTCATCTTAATTCATCCACACTCATTCACAATTATCTTAACATTACGAAAAGGCTCCGAGGGCAATAAATTGACCTCTCGGGGTTTCGCCAAATATTTTCAAACTCAGTCCAGCGATCCGAGGAAATTATTAAGCATTCATATTTTAAGTTTTGAATGAATGGACAAAAATTTTTGCTTTCAGCAATCTCAATCAAGAAATTAAAACATGCATTCATGTCTTGCATTTTCTCATCAACTTTTTTCGTCTTTCTACAGTCAACGGGCTTTCTACAGTCCTAACCTTTTTTGACTTTTTACTATCAACAAACTTTCTACAGTTCGTACCTATTCTGACTTTTTATAGTCAACAAACTTTCTATAGTTTGAATCTTTTCCAACTTTCTACAATCAACGAGCTTTCTAAAATCCAAACCTTTTCTGGCTTTTTACAGTCAACGAACATTCCACAGTTCAAATCTTTTCTGACTTTTTACAGTCAACAAACTTTTCACAGTTCAAATCTTTTCCAAGTTTTTACAGTCAACGAACTTTCTACAGTTCAAATCTTTTTCGACATTTTACAGTCAATGAACTTTCTACAGTTCGAACCTTTTTTGAATTTTAATAATCAAACGGACTTTCTACAGTTCGCATCTTTTCTAACTTTTGAATAGTGAAATGGACTTTCTACAGTTTGAACCTTTTCTGACTTTTTACCGTCAATGAACTTTCTACTATTCGCACCTTTTCTGGCTTTTACAATCAATGAACTTTCTACAATTCGAATCTAATCACACTTTCTACAATCAATGGGCTTTTTACAGTCCAAACCTTTTCCGACGTTTTACAGTTAAAGAACTTTCTATAGTTCGCACCTTTTTTAGCTTTTTACGGTCAACGAACTTTCCACAGTTCAAATCTTTTCTGGCTTTTTACAATCAACAAAATTTCTACAGTTTGAACCTTTTCTGACTTGTTACAGTCAAATGGACTATCTACAATTCACACCTTTTCTAACTTTTTAACAGTCAAATAGACTTTTTATAGTCAATGAATTTCCTACAGTCTGAACCTTTTCTGACTTTTTACAATCAATGGATTTTCCATAGTCCGAACCTGTTCTGATTTTTTACAATCAACGGACTTTGTACAGTCCAAACCTTTTCTGACTTTTTACAATCAAACGGACTTTCTACAGTTCGCACTTCTTAAAGTCAACGGACTTCTTAAAGTCAACAGACTTCATATAGTCTGAACCCTCTTTCAACTTTTTACAGTCAATGGATTTTCTACAATCTACATTTATTTCTGACTTTTGGTGGTCAACGGATTTCTATAGTCCGCACACGGGATTTTCAACCCAAAAAAATGATAGCATATGGCTAACGTCCTTCCCCCCCCCCCATACAGTTTCAGTGGTAACAATTCACCAGAAGTCAACCTTCAAGGGGTAACCATTGTCAAATGGGAAATTCAAAAGGGGCACAAAGACGCCATTTCTCAAAAACGTCGCACCAGGATGAATGCTTTCAGTCATCATGAAGTTTCCACCCCGAGTAGTGCCAACAATGACGGGTCAGGTATCATCTCTAAACCTCGCTGCTCTTTCAATCATGGGACCATACTAATATCATATCAGCAGTGATCCCACGAGGGGTAGCCTGTAAGCATGGGATTTCACTCCTGAGTCGCGAGTTCGATGATAATGTTCTAAATTTTTCCATTGTTAGCTTTTCACATTTTGTAGGGTCTTGAAAATCTCTAGAAAAAATCTGTTTTATTTTTATGGGTTTTACCCTTCATTAAAAATCCATTTTCAACATAGAAAAGCCCATCCTAGAGTGCCATGTCTTTAGCGACATGGTTGATATCGTTAATGACAAGGCTAATGTCATTAACTATATCGTAGTTGCAGCAGAATCAAAATTGCACTTTTAGCAATTTTCAGCCAAAAAGGTAATCTTTGCCCACATGCTCAGATTTTTCCTACAACACCACTCCCCCACACCTCACCTAGGACACTTCCCATCTAACAAGTGCATTTGGATTGATAAAAGCTAAAATGAAAAAAGTGAAAGTGTGGACTAAGTCTGATTCTAAGTTAACTTTGGATTGAAGAGAGCTCTTTAAGTTCAGAGCTGAGTTTCTTAAGAAAGGGAGCTCACATTTTTGTGCAAAAGTTGAAAGTAAGAGTTCAAAGTGTTCTTGAGTGGTTTTCTTGAGTTTTTATAATTAGTTTAGACTTTAAGCATCTAACAACTTAAGGTTTCAATTTTATTGGTTTAAGTTCATAAAAAGGGGTATGAACTTGGGGCGTTTGGTGTTCTTGAGCGTTCATTTAAGCATTCTTGAGGTTTAGTCCATTTTATGGTTAGTTTGACTCATTATAGAAAAACTAAGCATACTTGAGGATTAGTTGTGTTGTATTTAGAGATTTCATCAAGTTTTAAACAAATAAAGCTTGGTGTAATTGATGTTGGCAAAGTTCTAAAACATCTTTCTAGTTTTGGTATCTTAAAGTAACTAGATTTTCACTTTCTTTTCAAAGTCTAAGTTTGAAGAAGAAGGACACCACTTCCTTTCTACTTTTGGCTAAGATATATATTTTATAAGTTTTTACTTCCTTCAATACTCTTCATTTAAACCATTTTTGTCAACAAAATCACAAACTAAACCAAAGAAAAGAGGACTTTTCAGAGATATTCATAGACCTAGCGAAGTGTATTCACGGCTACGGGGTGAGCCTGTAAGTTCCTAGAGTCGTGTTTCACTTATTTATACTTGGTATATGTTGGTGGTATAATATGTGAAAGTTGGAAAAACTATTTGTATCTGTCACTGCATTGTCATTAACGGCATTGTAATATCATTGACGATATCGCTGATGTCGTTAACGGTATCACAGATGTCGTTAACGGTATTGCATTCCAGACAGAATGGGACAAAATGTTCAAAAAATCTTTAAATATCGTTTTATGTTCAAGAGGGTTTGTGGTGACTAAACAAACATAAAATTTGAGTTTTTTAGTAATATAAAATGTATATTTGAGGATTTTGCGAACTAGAAATCAGTCCAAAAGGCATTCGGATGGTTAAAGTTAATCCCCCATCACCGGGATACTATTTTACTAACTTTAACGATTCCTCTTTCGGAACAGGTTCAATAACGTCATTTATATTTGTTTGTTTGGATTTATATTTATTTTTGCTAATATTCTTATGAAGCGCATTAGGAACCCCCAACGAAGGGAACCCGAGTTCCCGGATAACCGACCTGACAAATATTCACATGTGGCATTTTCACTAATAAAATGATTAAACAAATTACGTGTATAAATGAACTTTTTTTACATGAAGGAATTTTAAATCTCTCGATGTTTTAAATTAGACCGCTTGGGTCTCATTAGAAAATCAAAATGAACATATTTGCAACTACTTGTGATGTGCAATATTTGTGTTAACCTTTGTGGATGTAGGTAGACTAGGGTTAAATGAATGTTAGGATTTAATTTCCATCGAATATCGCATTTAATTTTGGAATCAAATGTAATATTGATTAGATATCGATGTATCCTAGGCGATTGTATCCCTTAGATTCCGATGTATTTAGATGATTTGTAATCCCCTATCCTAAAATGTAAATAATCCCCCCGTAGATTAGGCACATTTACTTTTCTACGTGTTTACTTTCTGGAATTTACTTATTTACCGCTTTATGCATGTGCGATAAACTAATCATAAACTGAAAATATCTAGTTTAGTTTGAATATTATAAATGTGGTTTCTAGTGTAGTGTAATTTAACTCAAATGACGACGAAGTATGTAACTCATCTAAACCTGATTCTCTATTCTATGATATGGATTAAGCAAACGGATCTAAGCTATACCAAATTTTCTCGGAAGTGCTGATCTGGGTTGCAACTCTGTAACATAGGCTAAAGCTTTAGGTTTTGAGTCTTTAAACTTAAAATACATTTTCAAGAACCTTTTCAAACACAAATTTCTTTCTTCCTTTCAAAAAACCCCACGCCCCCTCTCGAGGGACTGGCGCCTCGCGACGACCGCGCGGGTCTAACGTCGTCCACTCACAGTACCATTACCCATCATAACCTGATATCCTTTAACTTCTTTCAATTCAATGAACCAGTCAAGATTGGGAGACATATGATAGGGGCAACCAGTGGTGCCAGACTCTTAGGCTTAGGGGGCACGATTTCAAGATGAAAATAAGTAAATAGTAGAAAGATTTTAAGGCTGTGAATTTTCGGTAAAAAGAAGAAAGTAATTTTCATATTTATGTTGTTACTCCCTCCATTTCCAAAAGTTTGTCATTTTAACTGAATTATCAAAACCTGTAAAATAGTTATTACAATGACTATTTTATCCTTTATATTTTATACAAAAATTAGATTTCTTTTTAATTATTACTCAAAATCAATCATCTATCTCATGAATAATATATATGTAATTTCCAAAAACTATTCTAAAAGTGATAAACTTTTGGAAAAATCGTAAAAAGGTTAAAATGACAAACTTTTGGAAATGGAAGGATTTGCAAAACTAATAACCATAAATTAATGGTTGAGCTTGGGTATTCATATATAGGTAATTTCCAAAAATTAGTATAAAAAATGCATAGATATTCTAAAGTGATAAGCTTTTGGAAAAATCACAAAAAAGCTATGACAAATTTTTTGGAAATGGAAGGACTTGCAAAACTAATATCCATAATCAATGGTTGAGCTTGGGTATTCTAGATAGGCGATGCACTTTAACAAGAAATACCAGCAATGACAAATAGTGGAATAAGAATTATATGTGTTTCATTGTAAATTTTCATTTATTTTAAATATTAACGTCAACAAGTTATCTTTTAAAATGTATTTCATGTGAATAAAAACATTTTATGAAAAAAATATATAATGATTTGAATTATCTCATTTATGTACTTTTTATTTTATGATAAATGATATGACTTATGATATCATATCATTTTAGCATTTAAGAATATTTAAAAATATATCAAAGGAAAGAAAAAATAAAAAGTCAAATAAAGAGTGGAAACAATTTGTGAAAAAAAGGATGAAAGAAGTTGGGCAAAAAAATGTAAACAGGGAAAACAATTTGTCAAAGAAATGGTAAAGAATTGGGGCAAAAAAATATTGAGATTAGGAATTCAACATTGGAATATAGAGTGAGAGGACATGTGCTCCATTTGTTGGGGCACGCTTCTTAATTGTTACAATTTAACACATATTTAATATATCACACTTTATGTTGTAAACATATGTAATTTGTAACATATATATTAAGTGGTATTGATATTCATAATTTCTATCATTTTCTATGTAACTTGTGTCCTTACAATTCTTTGTTTATGCCTACAAATATAGGCTTGTTGTAAGTTATACATGAAAAGAATAATATTAAAATACACATATTTTCTCTCTACATTTTTTGTTCTCTACTTTTCCATGTATTCAAGTAATGTATATTCTTGTTGATTCTTATTATTTCTAATATGTTATCAGCATGATCGCAATGAGGGGATGTGTTAAGAATGAATATCACACATGCTCTTGGAGGATCCACTGAGCTTGTATATAAGCAGGGCCCTTTAAGGTCCTAATTTGTATGATGCGTTTTAAAGCCATGAGGTTGGCAGTAAAAGACGCCAAAGCGGACAATATCGTTCAATATTTAATTTTTATAGATCATATTTTTATGTAATATAGAAATGAAAATATGAATTCAATTCGTTAATTCAAGTAGAATTAACTCTATTAGAAAATAAAAATTTTCGGACAAATAGTTCGAATAACAAAAAAGATAAAATCGATGAGATACGTATTATTTTCTTTATCTCTATATTTCATATTCTTAACTTTTCTTTTATTTATATTATTATTAATTTATATCATTTGATATAGTTGCAAAGTTTAATATATTGTTTAAAGTAGATAAGGTCATGTGATAAATCAGTAATCAAATAAGATCTAGTGACAATTTACGAAAATAATGCATCACACAACTCAATGATGATTGTATTAAAGGAGATAGAGTCAATCATATTTCACCCAAAATCTTTCATGCTCATGGCCTCATGAAGATCGGTCAAGTTGACATCTACGAAGTTAAATCAATTGACAATACAACAAGTATTTTCACTAAGACATGTGTACATTATTAAGATGCATCAACTCAAGAATATTCATTGACCATTGTATTTTTTTTAGGGGAAGTAAAATTCCATATGAAAATTGTACTCTTTTTCCTTCACTAAGATTATGTCCCACTGGGTTTTTCTTTGCAAGGTTTTAACGAGGCATATTCATATTGCATGATCATATTCTTGTGAATAGGGGAAGTAAACATTGCACTCTTTTTCCCTTAACTAAAGGTTTTTTCCCACAAGGTTTTCCTTGGTAAGATTTTTAACAAGGCATTGTCCTATTCGCCAAAATGGACATCAAAGGGGAAGTGTTGTAAATATATGTAATTTGTAACATATATATTAAGTTGTATTGATGTCCATAATTTCTATCATTCACTATGCAACTTGTGTCCTTACAAATTCTTTGTTTATGCCTATTAATATAGGCTTGTTGTAAGTTGTACATGATAAGAATAATATTACAATACACATATTTCCTCTCTACATTTCTTGCTCTCTACTTTTCCATATATTCAAGTAATGTATATTCTTGTTGATTCTTATTATTTCTAACACTTTAAACTTATTATTACATGTGAAAGAAATATTTCGGTGATATATGGGGCACGTGTCCCACCACCCCCACCCTCCCTCCATCCCTGGGTGAAACCAGAATCTAGGATCCAATCTAGTTCATTCTTTGTGTTAATAACAGTTAAGGCTTCAATATCAATATTGGTGGAAGTGTGAACAACTCCACCTTCATTATTATAAACATCAATTTTAGTTTATCTCATTTTACAATACTTCCTTTTCTTTACAATAGTGACAGGTTTTATCAATGAATATTTTAGGTTTATTCCCATCTTGACTGGTCCTAAAATTAACATCGTTAGACTTCCTATCATGCCATTTCTTTTACCCTTTTGCTTTGGTTTAATATTCAACACATCAATAGATGAGTTAAAAGACTTACCTTAAGAATTGCCTTTGATTTCTATTTCTCTCATTTTGAGAGAGTCTACAATATTCTCAACTTCAAGAGTTTCCCTTCCATATTTTAGGGCATCCTTAACATTCTTGAAGGAATCTGGAATTGAGTTCAACAGCAAAACTGCTTGAGTATCATCTGATATTTTCGCACCTGGATTTTCCAAATCCATAATCAGTTTTTGAAAGTTATCAATATTTACACCAAAGGTTTTAGAAGGTGACATTTTATAACTAAAAAGTTTTTCGTTCAAAAACGTAATTCTAGATAAAGAAGCGGCCATATACATGGACTTTAGCTTATTCCATAACATAGGAGCAGTGTTCTCATTCCTTACTTTTTGAAGAATATTGTCAGATTGATTCAATATTATAGTACTAAGAGCGAGTTCCATCACATTAGACTATTCTATTTCAGTTAAGGTGGCAGGTAAAGTAGTAGGATCCTCAAGGGATTTAACATAATGTTGTTGTATTAAAATGCCCTCATTTTACGTTTCCATATATTGAAATCGATTTTACCGTTAAATTTCTCAATATGCATTTTAGATGTAGTCATTATAGACAAAACAACTTCCAAGATTTTCACAAATTAGATTCAATCACAAAGATAAAGAACACAGTGTATATTTGAACCCTAATATAATCTCTAGGAAAAACAGAAATCTAAAAAACAAGAATAATGGAAGGAAATCACCCTGAGTTGCAGGCTCTTCTACCACGTGTTATGCACGACGGAAGCAAGCTTAGACATCGAAATTTACAAAATGGTTAACAAAGAGTAAATGATACTACCTCCCTTTTTTAATAATTGTCTTTCTAGTGTCTTTTAAATTTTTTTAATCAAGTGTCGTTTTAGGATTTCAATGCACATTTTGTTCATTTTACACTTATTTAATGCACATTGAAAATGAAAAAAAGAATAAAGTATCCAATTAACTTTCAAATGGACAATAATCATAAGGGTAAATAAGTATTTTTATCATCCTAATTAGTGTAACATTAGTATTGGGAAATAACCTTAAAATGACAATTATTTAAAAAGGGAGGGAGTATTAAGATGCAGAAACATAAAGCATACACAATACATAATGGTTTTTAACATGGTTTTCAGAATCCGTCTTACAGAATTCCGACTATATCTACGAGGGAAGGATCTCCGGCAGCTATCTTATTAACTCAATCAAAGATTACAACCTCTAATTTCCAAGAAATGTAGCAAGCCAAGTTTCTCACACAGTTCTCACAAAATTTACAGATTCAATAAAACACTAACTGTCAAAGTTAAAGAGAAATCAACAACAAAGAAAAACCGAGTACAAAATAGGATTACGAAGAATAACCCTAAATTAAGCAGAGAATAAGAATCACTTAATAAAATTTGCCAGTGAACCCAAAGTTCCTAATTTCCTCTCACAGTCTCTCTGTAAAACTCTTCAACGTGTAGCTTTTGTAGAATGACAATGAGAATCCCTTTTAAGGCTAGGTTAAGCGGTTTGAGGAGTGAATCAATCTTTACCCTTCAAAACGAATTGATCTAACGACAAAGGATAAGCCACACCACTCAACAGCTAACATCTTGGATTCGAGTTGCAAATATAAGAGATGGGTTGTGATAGGCCCATGAGCTTCAATGGACTCTACACCAATAGGCCTATGGTTTTAAGACCAACATGCCTTCCTATAAATAGCTAAAATTTTTGTTTATAACGAAAAATCAAACCTATATTTGATATAAGGAAAATAAGACTAATATTATGTCTAAAGGGTTGCATACATACACTTCATTATATTCATAATTTCATCACAAGATACACACCCCTTTTGTTGTATAATTAATACCATAACAGACTATGTTCACCTTATTAACTGAATTTAGTGTATCATGTAACAATGATGAGTTAAAAAAATTGAAACTAAAAAGCATTGATAATCTAAATTGACAACCATACATATTTAATGGGCGGGCTCATGTCGGGTCTGGTCGGGCCGACAATGATTCAGATATGCCCACATGAATAGTATACGTGGGATGGGCTAGACTTGAGTTTAGAGCTTCATTCCCAAGCCAAGCCCAACCCAGCTCAACAATTAATCATATTAACTTTTGTAATATATATTTTTTAAAATTAATAATTATATACACTTTAATAATTAATAATATGTAAATATATATTTTATTAATATTATATATTTAGGTTGGGCAAAGAGTTTTATACAAAACCAAAGTCCAACACTGTTTAATGACTCTTTCTGAAATTAATGAACCTTTATGTGCATGGGTTAGACCAGGTTTATATTGTAATATATTTACCCAATCTTGACCCACAAAGGGCAGGTTTTGATGGCATAGACGGATCAAGAACCAATTTAACAGGTTCATTACAATTGCATGAATTAGTAAAAGTTATTTAGCCCAAAAGATCATAATTTAATAATCCCATGAAAAGAATTCTAATTGTAATATTACGTTCTTTCAAGCCAAACACCATCATTCAATTATTTCAACACACTGTAAAACTCTTCCTTCCTTCTTCGTTTAAATCTTCAAACCTCATTTTCAATCGTCACAAATTTTAACTGGTTTTCACTGATAAACATTTCAAGCAAAATACTCCAGTAAATCAATTATTCTGATTGTCAGAGAAGAAGATTCAAACTATTTGTCGAAGAAATAAAAACCACAACACGTACGATTCTAACCTAACTAAATACGAATTCGATTTATGTAGTTAGTTTCCATGAAACGTTTACTCAAATCAACAAATAACAAGTCAGTTATGATTTTGAATTAAGAGCTTTGGAATATGCACATAAGGTGTTCGACAAAATGCCTCAAAGAGATTCGGTGAAGCTTAACGTTGTTTCAATTTTTGCAAGACTTTGTTTCATTTGAGATTTTAGTTTAGATTGAGGATTTTGTTGTTGTAGTTCATTTTTGTGCTTTTTTTTGTTGGTTTTGCTGTTATGCACCTTTGATATAATAGGTTTATACAGTTTTTGCTTTTGGTATAATATGTATGATATACCTCTTTTTTTTGTAGTAATGGTTTTACTATCACTTAACTTCTGTATAATAGACTCTATACCTATCTATATTTTGGTATAATATGTATTATACATGTTTATTTTGTTGTTGTAATGGTTTCTTATTATTTAATTTTG
>CATIWQ010061374.1:0-12209 GCA_949673415.1 Euphorbia schlechtendalii | reverse complement strand
AGCTATATAAATTGCACATTACTAATTTGTGGGAAATTTCGAACTTCTACTTAAAATCTTTTACAACGTGGAATGTGGTACTCACTACAATAATCTTTCACCAAATGAGGTACGAACTTGTTTACCAATCTATACACTTCTATTGAATTTACCTTGAGGACAAGGCAAAAGTTAAGTGTGGGGGTATGTCAAGTGTATAATTACACTTATTATCATATTAATTTTACACATTAAACACTATGAATTAAGTCATTTTTATACTTCATATAAAAGATTTCACGTGGTATGTAATTGTTTTTTATGCAAATGCAGATACTAGGTAAATCTTGGGAGTAAAATGATCTAAAGTGGAATTTTATGGAAAAAAGAGTGAAAAAGGTGTAAAAAGATGCGTGGAACTTAAAAATTTGGCTTAGGATCAAAGTTGTCAAAGATCGGTGAAGTTGCAAGGAGATTTCTGAAGAAAACTCAATTCACGGTCGCGACAATCATTCGCGGTCGTGACTAGTTCTACTTAAGATCAGAAGTCTGCCAATCAAAGATTTACGATTGTGACATAATATTGCGATTAGGACTTGGATGGTTTTCTGGTATTATCTTCTTAACTACCAACCACTAGATAAGCATGATCAACCGCCATCAACTACCAACGAAAAGACACTTATCAGAAGTTAACCAATCATGAAAAGGTGCCTATTCATTGTGGATTAAATCAAAGCTTCTCAACCAATCATAATGAAGAGATGCAATCATTCACCAATGGATACAACCCTTCGTTTGGATAGACGTAACCCTTCGAACTCTATAAATAGGGCTCCAAACCTCACTAATTTCATGCAGAAGAGTGGGGTGAAAGATAGTGTATAGATAGAGAATAAATATCTAGTTTCGCTACGTTCATAAGCGTTAGCGAGAAAATTTTTAAGTGATTCGAATCCCTGTTTTGATCATTAGATTTCTCTGTATTCTCGAGCGATTGTTGTATAAGCGTACTTGCAAATCACTTATCAATAAAAGTTTTCGTTCTTCAATATTCGTTTGTTCGATATTCACAAAGAATAGCATGTTAGCGGAGGATTTGTACGGGCTAAGATCGTATTCAAAGCAGACGCAAGAATTGCGGAATTGACGACTCCCATTAAAGAGTGGATACGGTTTGTTCAACTTTAGCTTTCACTTGCATACCTTACAACTTTGCTTTGCTTTTTACTTATACTTTCTATTTCAAAGTTTATGATATGCCTATGTGTGATAATGAGTATTTTGTGTTAAGTCTTTCATGTTAATCAAGTTATATGTGTTGGAGTTAATTTTAAGAGTAGTTTTGGGGTTAACAATATCATGTATAATCACTAGATCTATGATATAACGCTGTTTAGTGAGCCAACATTTTTGGAATGGTAACTTGCTAAATGTGGCTATGTGAGAGCGACTTGTACTAAGCATAGTATTGATGTTGTCCAGGTTTATATGATAGTCTTAATTCGTTTGTGCTAGATTTAGAAAAGTCATTTCATGTGTTGCTCTACGACGAATAATTGAACATCTGAGTATTTAGAACCGAGTCTGTTAGATTAGTTTAGTGAATTGTAACATCTTTGTTGAACTTGCATGCTTTCTCTGCTATCCTTATTTCATAGAGAAAATCTATATATTTAGGTTCTCTCATCTTTCATACTTATATTTACTCATTTTTCATTCTAACACTTCTTTCCTAAAACTTTACCTTATTATATTTTATTTTCCTTATTTTATCTTCCTTGTTGATCTTTAGAGCTAGCCCTTCCCTATGGGATCGATATCTTTTAAAACTACATCGCAATTGTATACTTGCAGTTATCATCATTTTTCTATTTGATAAGAGGTACTGACAACACCTATATTTTTCGTGAACAAGTTTTTGGCACCATTGATATATATCCGAATCTTGTGAATAAACTATTAAACTTATCAGTAGAAAAGTGGTGAACAAACACCATCTGCAGTTTCCTCACTTGATCCTTCATAATCCACTACAAAAGTGTCTTCACCCTCCTTAGACACATTTGTAGGGAACATTGTTGGTTCCACCTTAGTCTTCTTTAGTTTAACATCTTAAACCTTTGTATATCTAGTGTGGAGTTACTTGTAATTCAATTTGTTGAAGTGGTTTAAGTCCAAGGTTTTATTCAACGGACCCATCGTCTCTCTCAGTCCATCGATGAAGCTTTAGATATCCATCCTCACAACCTTCATGAGGGTAGTTTTTAGACACCCATAGTGGTAGACAGTAGTAACTTTAGTCAAGTGATGAAAAATCAACACTGTCTAGTTAAGTTTCTTGCCTTCTACCATATGGTAGACTACGCACCTCTCGAAGTAAGTGCATCTACTAAGGGACCCCATTTTGGGCGGAATCAGCTTCACCAACAATTCATGGCATACCCTTGCTTCCTAGCTCATCCCAGATGCAGCAATTTCTCCAAAATCATAGTTTGCTAGGAGTTCTCAATCTTCAAGGACAGCCAATACTTCTTCATCTCCAATTCTCCTTAACTTGGTACCTATCAAGGGCATGTTGAGAAGACTGCTAATTAACTTAGCGTAAATTAAGTAGGAGACGTTGTTAAGCTCTACCATAAAAACGTCGCTAAAACCTTGAATCGAGTAGAGATTATAGAACATCCTGATCTACTCCTTGATGGCAGGACTATTCAATAGGAGGCATTGACTGAGGTTCTAATGACTGATGACCCAGTGCATGGTCTTGTTCTTTAGCATACCATCATAGCATACCTCGAACAAATGTCCAAACTTGTGATCTTCAGGCCAGTCGATCTTGGTGAAGACAGTTCCATGGGGTAAACGACTTTCTCAACTGTGCCATCTATGTGAACAAATATGTTCTTCTTGGAAGTGCCTTAAAGAATGAGGGTTTTCTTGGTATTCGCCATTTGCAGGTTGAGAGAATTTGAGAGAGAAGAAATTAGGGTTCTTTGTAAAAACGCTTGAGAATTCAAAATTGCAGGTAACCTTCTCTCTCTAGCAAGCTACCTCTTATATAAGCTCTTTAACTTGTAAAATGATACGTAGCGCTCTCCTAAACCAAGATTAAGTTTAAATAGTGAGATTAACAAAGATTTAACCGACTTCGTAAAATGGTGAGTTTCAAGTTTAGACGGTTCCAATTTAAAGTATCCTTTCAATAAAGTAGCTTTTGAGTTTTTAACCACGAAACTGAACTCACAATATTATTTTAAAAAGTTGACGAGGTTAAATACATGTTACCTCATTCGGTTGAGTTGAGACTTGAATTTCAACACATAGTCATTTTTCTTGAATTTTTCTTCACATGGGGTTTGATATTCCAATTAGCTGCCTGAGAATATTAAATTACTCCTTTGCTAATGGATTGGTGAATTTGTCAGCTTGTTATTCTCCTGAAGGAACATACTCTAGTTTGACATCTCCCCTTACCACATGATCCCTTATGAAGTGATGTCTTATATTGATATGCTTTATCCTACCATATTGAATTGGATTCTTGGATTGGTAAATTGTGCTCTTGTTATCACACATAACTTCAAGGCATTTTGACTTTATACTATAATCCTCTAGTTACTGCTTGATCCATAGCAGTTGTGCCACGCAACTTCTTACTGCCATGCATTCAGCTTCAACTATACTCTACGCAATAGAAGTTTGCTTCTTGTTGTACCATGAGACAAGGCATTCTCCAAGGAAATGGCATCCTCATGCGGTACTTTTCTTGTCGAGCTTGTCTCTTCCATAATCTGCATCTGTGAAATCCTTTAGAAGTGAAATTTGAGCTATTTAGATACCACAAACTTGTATCAATAGAACATTGCAAGTACCGGAGGGTTCTCTTAATAGTTGCTAAGTGAGATTCTTTGAGGTCAGCTTGATAACGTGCGCAATAGCACATAGAATATTGAATATCAAACCTATTAGCTATTAAGTAAAGGAGAGAACCAATAACACCTCTTTAGAACTTCTTATCTGCAAGCATACCAGCTTCATCCTTACTTAAGATTGTATCAGTGGCCATGGGAGTGGACATTAGTTTTGAATGTTTCATATCAAACTTCTTCAAGACTTCTTTGGCATACTTAGCTTGGCAAATGAAGATTCTATCTTCACTTTGCTTGATTTGCAGTCCAAGAAAAAAGTTAAGCTCTCCCATCATTGATATTTCAAATTCACTCTTCATTTGCTTATTCAACTCCTTACAAAGCTTTTCATCGATTGCTCCAAAGATAATGTCATCTACATAGATTTGGATAAGCAACACATCTTCCTTCCTTTTCTTAATAAACAGAGTCGTATCTACTTTTCCTCTTTCATAGCCTTTACTGATAAGGAAATTTGTCAGCCTCTCATACTAAGCTCTAGGATCTTGCTTCAATCCGTAGAGAGCTTTCTTCTGTTTGAAGACATGATCAAGATTCTTGGCATCTTCAAAGCCTGGAGGTTGGTGCACATACACTTCCTCTTGAGTGAATCCGTTTAGGAATTCACTCTTGTCATTTATCTGAAACAGCTTAAAGTTTATATGGGATGTAAAAGCATAGAGGATCCTAATCAAGTAATGCCAAGCTGCAAGAGCATAGGTCTCATCATAATCAATGCCTTCTTACTGATTGTTGCCTTGAGCAACAAGCCTGGCCTTGTTTCTGACAACAATGCTATCTTCATTAAGCTTGTTCTTGAAAACCCATTTGGTGCAGATGATTGATTTTCCTTTGGGTTTAGGAACTAGATCCCAAACATCATTGTGTTTGAACTTATCCAATTCCTCTTGCATTACGGTCATCTAATAATCTCCTTCTACATCTTCGAACTTCTTAGGTCCAATCAATGAGATGAAAGCTGGATGGCTCATTATTCTACTAAGATGACCTTGCATCATCA
Source organism: Euphorbia schlechtendalii (assembly GCA_949673415.1). Lineage (NCBI taxonomy): Eukaryota > Viridiplantae > Streptophyta > Magnoliopsida > Malpighiales > Euphorbiaceae > Euphorbia > Euphorbia schlechtendalii. Next base: position 7,298 of record CATIWQ010061374.1, on the reverse strand, counting down.
CTAGATTATGAACATCATCTACAATACTTTTGAGAGGGTGATTGCGATGAGTTCTAATATCTTCGAAGACTCAGATCTACAATGAGAGTCTCTCCTCTAAGTTGTTGAGGTTGAGGTTGAGGTTGATCTTCTCTTTCGTTGAAGTTGATTGAATGATCTTCATCAGCTTTAACTTCCTCGGCTTCTTGCTCTTGTGCTAGGTTGGGAAGCATAAAGAGTGGCATGCTAAGTTGATTTCCTTACTGGTTTACTTCTTCATCTTCATCAGATGGTCATCTATCTACATTATTAGTTTCATCGAAATCTACATGCATAGAATCCTCTAATAAGCCAGTTCTCTTGACATATGTTCTATATACCCCGCTGTTAGTAAGTAACCCAGAAAGATAATTTCATAAGCATTTGAATAAACTTTCCTAGCTGCTCCTTGGTGTTTGGAATGAAGCACCTATAGCCAAAAGATATGAGATGACCAATCTTAGGCTTGCGCCCTCGCCAAAGCTCGTAGGAAATTTTCTCAAGAATAAAGCAAATTGAAACTCGATTCAAGATATAACAGGCTATGTTAACAGCTACTCCCTAAAAGTACTATGGTAGATTGTTATCACTCAACATGGATCGAGCCATTTCAACTATGGTTCTATTCTTCCTTTCGACAACCCCATTTTGTTGAGGAGTATAAAGAACAGAAAAGTTATAATCAATACCATGCGCTAAATAGAATTCTTTGAAATGAAAGTTCTCCAATTCACGTTCATTATCACTTTGGATTCTACTGATTTTAGTTCCTAGTTCATTCATTATCTGATTACTGAGTTGGATAAAAGACTCAAAAGTTTCATCTTTGCTACTTAGCAATACTACCCAAGTGAATCTCATGAAGTCATCCACAACCACTAATGAAAATCTTTTTTCACCCATGCTTATAGGTTGAACAAGACCAAAGAGATCAAGTTGGAGGAGCTCCAACGGTCTTTTAGATACTATGTTGTTTATAGACCTAAATGACTTTTTATCTTGTTTACCAAGTTGGCAAGCTGAGCAAAGTCTATCTTTCTCAAAGCTGATACTGGGTAAACCCACAACTAATTACTTTTTGGCTAATTTGAATGTTCATATTTATATGACCCAACCTTTTATGCCAAAGCCATGAATTATCCTCCTTAGATATGAGATAAATATTAGTGGAGTTAGGGGATAAATCAATCATATACAAATTATTAATTCTAGGAGCAAAGAGTATAGTTAAGCAATCTTACAGTTAATAAACTAAGCAACCTGCTGAGTCGAATGTAACCTTCCTACCTTTGTTACAAATCTGGGCTATGCTTAGCAAGTTGAATTATAGTCCTTTAACTAGAGTCACCTCTTCGATTGATGGAGAAACATTGACAGTGCCAAACCCAACAATCTTCCCTTTATAGTTGTCTCCAAAACTGAAACTCCCATTTCTTTTACGCTCCAATGAGATGAACTGGCTTTCATCTCCCATCATATACCTAGAGCATCCACTATCCAAATACCACATTCTAGTGTCATAAACGGATCTTAGGCTCACCTGTAAAATAGGTACATTTTCTTAGGTACCCATGCTTTCGAGTTAGGTACTCCCTCATTAGAAGTGCTTAGATTAATCTAGTCATACTCATCATAATAACCATTTTTATGCCTACACATTACTATGACATGTTCAGGTTTTCCACAAAAGCCACATGTCGCTTTTATTTTAGGCTGGCTCGTGTTCTTCTTTTTAGAGGAATTCTTCCTCTTAGAATTGCAAGTTTGGTTACTCGAAGATGGACTATTGGCTAAAGGAGGAACCCATTTCTCTTTTAACGTTTTTATCTCAACAATTAACACATAAAATTGCTTAGTGAGCTTGTTGTTTTAACATTCATGATATTTAGCTTTTTCTTGAAGAAAGCAGATATCAAGAGATATGGAAGCAGTTATATATTCCTAATCTTCACTTCTCCTCACTAGCTCTTTGATGTTTTTGCCAAACTTATTAGTTAGCTTCATCACATCAATGAGTACCTAGGCGAACTCTTTTATTGACAAAGGGATTTCAAGATGTACCTCAGTTTGTGGATTTTTCCCTTTGTTTTTCTCAGCTTCAAAGTCAGGAACGAATGAATTTCTATCGAAAGCAAATGTTGAACTCTCGCCCCTTTCATTCTCAATCGCCATCAAGTAGAGGTTGGCAAATTTGGTAGCTTCTTCATCTGATGATGAAGATTCCTCGAAATCGATCCAGTGACAACAAGTGCCTCATTTTTCTTTATGAACCTCTTCTTGAATTTGTCCCTTTTGGATTTAGGATAGGACGATTGAATATGAGCCTTCTCAACATAGCCAAAACATTTGATGTTTTTGTTGTACTCCTTCTTGGGTCATTCCTCAGCTCCACATCGATGTTGAGTTGATTTGATTTTGCTAGGAAACTTCTTCTTGTTGAATTTCCCATCCTTCTTCATGCAGCGCTTAGATTGCCTCTTTAGAAGTGTCATCTGCTAATCTAAATCACTATTGGGTGATTCTTCAGATGAGTCAACTTTCAAGATAATGGATATGCCCTCTTTCTCCTTACCTTTACTCTTTTTGGAATCATCAATATATTTCCTCAAGGATATCTCTTGAGTTAGCAAGGTATCTATCAACTCATCATAGCTGTAAGTCTTAAGGTCATGAGCTTCCTCGATGGCGCTCTTCTTGGCATCCCACTCTATAATGAGAATTCTGAGAATCTTCTTCACCATCTCATCTTCGGTGAATTCTTTGCCCAATCTCTTCAGTTCATTAATAATATTAATGAACCTAGTATTCATGGATTGAATACCCTCACTTGCGCCCATCTGGAACATCACATACTCCCAAAACAGTTGGTTGATCTTGGACTCCTTAACCTTATCAGTCCCCTCGTAGGTAATCTCCAACTTTCTCCAGATTTTTTGCGTTGTCTCGTAGCCTGAGATCCTATTATATTCTGTAAGATCTAGCTCATAATGTAAGAAGTTTATTGCTGTCACATTCCCTTTGAGAAGCCTCAAGTCATCATCATCGTAATCCTCTAGATCAACTAGAACATGTATCCTGTCCCTCACAATAGAGGAATATGAGGGCCTAACTTTATTGCTAGCCATACTTATAGGCTTTGAGATTGAGTAAAATTTTTCATGTGGTTTTTCCAAAACATATAGTGTTGGCCATCAAAGAGTGGAGACCTGGTCACAGACATTCCTTCTTTAAGAACTATTGTCCGCCTTGGGCTGGAACTGAAGTTATTGTAAGCCATTTGGATCTTTAACTCTTAGACATTGAGTCTAGAAGTTGAGCTCTTTCTTTGACACCACTTGTTGGTCCCCAATAGCTTAAATAACTAAGAAAGGGGGGTGAATGCTAATACTCGGTTAATTTTAAGATTGATAAAAAATTGTTTCCAATTCAGTTTTTTTAAGCATGCTAAGTAACAAATGTTGTGAGCTGGTCTAAAAACTATAAACTACTCAGCTTTATGAACTAGTTTATATTCAGTATGGGCTGAGTACTTACTCATCCTAGATTGGTTTTTCAAGTAAAACATATAAATAGAGAGATGATTAAAGTTCAAGAACACTATAAAGGTAACAACAAGGTTTAAGAAAGTTAACACCTAAGAATTTATCCTAGTTCAGCCCTGAGCCTACATCCAATCCCCGGATTTCTTTTCGAGCTTTATGATAAGTGTATAATTACACTTATTATCACGATATTTTTACTTATAAAATGATATGGTTTAAAGTCATTTTATACTTCATATAAAAGATTTCACGTGCTATGTAGTTGTTTTTTATGCAAGTGCAGAAACTAGGTGAATCTTAGGAGCAAAATGATCAAATATGGAATTATATGTAAAAGGAGTGAAAAGGTGCAAAATGATGCGTGAAACACAAGGAATTGGCTTAGGATCAAAGTTGTCAAAGATTGGCAAAGTTGCAAAGAAAAATCATGAAGAAAAACACATATCATGATCGTAAAACCCATTTACGGTCGCGACTTGTCATTCTTCACAAGCAGAAAGTTTCCAGCCAATATTCACGATCGTGACATGTATATCGTGCTCGTGACTTGTGACAGTTTTTGGTCAACTCATCTCAACTTCCAACCACCGGATAAAAACGATCAACTGCCATCAACCGTTATATGAAAAGGCACCTTTTGGAAGCAATCTAATCATGAAAAGGTGCGTTTCCATTGAAGATGAGGATGAAACTTTGCATCTAGTCACATTGAAGTGATGCAACCCTTCACCAATAGACATAATTCTTTGTTTGGATGGACGTAACCCTTCACACTCTATAAATAGGGTTCAAAATCAACCATTTTCGTGGGATATATGGTGGTGAAAATTGACAGAGCATATGATACATGATAGAGAGTGAAAGTTGTATAGATTTTGCTACATTCAAAGTGTTAGCGAGAAAAATGTATAAGTGATTCGATTCTTGTATGAGTGTAATTGCATATGACACAAATTCGAGCGATTATTGTATGAGTGTAATTGCAAAGATCTTATCAATAAAAGTTTTTATTCTTCAACATTCAGTTGTTCGATATTCACAAAGAATAGCATCCTAGCGGAGGTTCTGTACGAGTCGAGACCGAATTCAAAGTAGATGCAGGAATTGTAGGAATTGATGACTCCCATTAAAGAGTGGATACGGTTTGATCAACTTTAACTTTCACTTGCATACTTTACAACTTTACTTTATTTTCTACTTGTACTTTCTATTTTGAAGTTTATGATATGTCTGTGTCATAACGAGTATTTTGTCTTGCGTCATTTATAGTAATGAAGTTATATGCTTTCGAGTTAACTTTAAGATTGATTTCGGGGTTAATAAGATTGTGTATAGTCACTGGATCTGTGATTATAACGCTGTTTAGTGAGCCAACATTTTTCGAGTGGTAACTTGCTATATATGGCTATGTGAGAGCAACCCGTACTAAGTATAGTATTATTGTTATCTAGGTTTTTATATGTGTCATAATTAGTTTACTCTAGATTTAGAAAAGTCAATTCATGTATTGCTCTACGGTGAATTATTGAATATTTGGGCGTCTAGAACAGTGTTTGTTAAAGTTATCTAGTGTATAAAATATTCTCAATGATTTTGCATGTTTTTCTCTACTATACTTGTTCTTAGGGAATATCTATATAGTTTACATCTTCTCTAATCTGTTCATGCATCTATCTATTAATCAGTCTATCAGCCAAATCTTATAATATATATTATTTCTTCTGTTCCGTCACTCTAGTTGGTCCTTAGAACCGAATTCCTTCCCTGTGGGATAGATATCTTTTAAAACTACATTGCAACTATATACTTGCAGTTATCATCATTTTTCTATTTGATAAGTGGTACTGACAACACATGTTCATATTTAAAACTTTTATATTATTAGTAGAAAAGTGGGGAACACGTTTTTGGCGCCGTTGCCGGGGATAAGCCTTCCGGAACGAGTATAATATATATTTAGTGATGCTCAATTACTATATTCACCGTAAATTATTCCAGGTTTTGAAAATAGTAAATATTTATTATTTATATTTAACATGTTTGTTTTTCTAGGACTAAGTCTAAAAATTGAAGAAATAGAAGAATTGAAGAAGATAGTAAAACCTTCTATTCCCATTGTGAAGAAAGTCACTATTGCGACAAGCCTTAGTGATAATGAGATGGGAAGAATATGACAGTTGCAGATCACGATTAGCATGTGACTGATGGCTGAATCTGCCATTAACGGCTAGTTTGAAGGAAAAATAGCTATATTGACTATTTAGACCAATGAGAGACCTATTAGAACTCTATATAAAGATCTAAATTGAACCCATAACCACCACAACCTTCTACAAAGCTTACTAAAGTTCTGATTCTTTCATCTTTATTCTTCTACATTCCAAACCCTTTTCAAATCTCTACTTCAAACAAAATCATGCCTCGTATTAAGGTAGCCGCCAATAGAAGAGAAGTACCAAACTATCAACAAGAATACGGTTGTCATTTTCCCATTAGTTCACGTGAGGAGGGGAAAAGATTCCAAGTTTTGAACAAATTGGAAATCACCGGTATAATTTTTCTTGATTTGGTTTTCTTGGAGACTTTAGGCCTCCATGAGAAAATGGGGATGTATATCTCTGATTTGGGTTTAAGCATGTTTGTGGGGATGCGATTTTCATAAAATCATGATTGGATTTTAGAATGTCTAGTGACATTCGATTTTGAAGGTAAGAAGAAGAGGGCTATTCAATTTCGCAACCAAGGTAGACATTATACCATCACAAGAGAGATGATGAGTACTTGGTTTGGGTTTGAAGTCAAAAATTCATCGAGCATGATAGATTCTTTTCAGCAAATTGAGTTTGGGCGGATTTAACGGGTAAGAGAGTTTTCGATCCCAAAAATTCTCCAAATAAACTTATTAAGGATGAGTGTCATCTTCTACTCCACAAATACCTTGCCACTTCGGTATTTTATCGAGTAGAGAACACCAAAGTCCAAAAGAGAGATTTGTTCATTCTTTCTTGCGTAATAAATAAGCAAAAAGCAGAGTTTATGGATATAATTTCGAACATGATGAAGAAGAATTCAACGAGCATGAGGAACAAGATTGGGGCGGCCGAAATTATCATTGCCATTATATTAGGTGCGTGAAACGAACTCCCCTATATTCAAAAATCGGGTGATTACTACTTTCAATATATGGATGGGAATTACTTGAAGAATACTAGACTTCTTCAAGAGAATGATGGTGTCTATTCTTTCTACTCTTACTCCAACCACACTAAGAAACTAATCACGACTCATGAAGATTCTTCCGTTGGCCCATCTGATCCAACTGCTAGATGTCATCTTGGCAAGGCTCCGATGATTGAAAAAGAAGATGAAGATGAAGAAGACGAAGCTCCAGAAGATTGGAAGGCGAGTATGCAGCAAAAATTGGACAATTGCCAAGAGGAACTTGGGGTACTGAAAAAAGACATGAAGATTCTAAGGAAAAGTAATAAATAGATGCTTCGAAAATTACTATCTTTCTGTAGAAAACAAAATTGTCAATTTACTCCTAGTCCCCCGTATTCTCCTTCTCAATAAAAGCGGATTTACTCTTTTCTTTACTTTTCTTTTTCAAATTTTTAGACTAGTTGTTTGTTTTTAGTTTTTAGATTTTCATTTTTAGTAAAATCTCTCATAATGAGGATATTGTGTTCTTTAGTGTGGGGGCGGGGGATTTGTAAAAAACCTAAAAATCCAGAAAAA
>CATIWQ010061360.1:0-11503 GCA_949673415.1 Euphorbia schlechtendalii | reverse complement strand
GAAGAAGCCTTTACAGTGGGTAGACAGGATTACAGAAAGTACCCTCCTTTCTAACTACCTCTCAACTTAGTTTGGGTACCCTTCCCAAACTAACGCTCAAATTAAATAGAAATGCGAGTTGGATTCAACTTATAGAAATGTTGAATCCTTACGATGTTAATCTAAGTAAATTCTCTCTATTAGAAACAGATATGAACTTCGATGTTTGTTGATTGCTTACGGTGGAATTTCGTTGAAAGCTAGAGTGATTTGTGTAACGTTTTAGCTCTTAAAAAATTCGAGGTAATTCACCAAGTTTGAACTTCTGCTCTAGTCTTCTATTTATACTTTGAAGCTCTGTGAAATAGTCGTTGCAAACTTTATGATATTGCTGATCTTCAATTTCTCATCTCTTCTAATCTTTCAAATCTTCCCCGTTGGAGATAGATTCCAGGATGTTTAGAGATAGAATTTGAACTTTGAGCGGGATAAAATTCCATTGACAAAATATTGTTTATCTTCAAGCAATCTGGTTCAAAGAGAGATGCGCTAGAATGCAACATGGAGTCTTCCCATTGATTGACCTTCCTGACATTGACAAAATCAGGCGGAGACACTTGAGACGCGGTGCATGATAGAAAATTCCTTTTACTTGGACTGTAGTGAGAAATCCCTGACATTTTGTGCTGACACTTTTTGGCATTGTGAGGAGCACAGGAATCTTCATTAATTTCAGGGCCTTTTCTCCTGAAAAGCAATTAAAGAATATTGTGTTCCTTCATAGATGAAGTTAGTAGCACATGTGTCATAAAGTCTCTAAGTGTCAAAATGAAATGCTTTTAATTAAATAAAAGCATGACTCAGCACGAGATGAGTGAAGTAATCCTAAACTATGTGGTACTCAGCACAGTCTCAATGTTTCCTACTCTAAATCATAACTTAATTAATTATCCAGCAAAACTGAGTTGTTCTCCCTTGAATAAACTCAAGTTAGCTTTATTAATTAAGAGTCTACTTAGTACTCAATTAATTTCACTATCCTAGATAGTTTGCTATTTCCAAAACAATTTAGTATTGTGAAGTACTATTAACTTGGGTTTTACACTCCAACATTCCGTACTAACACCTTTTGGTTGTGAGGACCACTTGAATATCTTCTTTACTTTCTGCACTTTTTACTTGAAAAGCATCAAAGGAATATTATGTCTCTCACAAATATAGTTAAATGCACAAGTGTCATATAATTTCTAAGTGTCAAAGAACTCAGCTTTCAATAAATAAAAGCTACTCAGCTTTACGTAATACTCATCTTACCTCAATTTTTCATACTCTAAGCCATAACTTAATCAAAACTCAGTAAGCTGAGTTATTTTTCCTTAAACAAACTCAAGTAAACTTGTTTACTCAAGAGTATACTTAGTACTTAATTAATTTCACTATCCTATACAGTTTGTTATTTCCAAAACATTTTAAGTACTATAAGGTACTATAACTTAGCTTTAATAGTCTTCTTTTTCTCAATGGACCCCACCGAGTCAATGACAGGGTTTGATTTCTTCATGAGGTTGAAGATTGATCTTCAAGCTTCCTTAGTAGCTGCGTTATACACTTGGTAGATTGATTCGTCATTGGTGTCCAAATTGTCGATCCACAAATCTTCAAAGAATAACTTAATGATAATGGGGGACAATGGGATGCCCATCCTTATGTCGATGTTTATGAGGGAGAATGTCTCAGTGAAGTTTTCTTAAAAAAGAACTAGTCCCACTCTTTTAAAGGAAGAAGAACCATGTACAATTCCCATGCTTTTCCTTTTAAGACATGCTCAAATTGCAGGGCAAGTACATGTATGGGTACCTCATGTTCATCCATGAGGTCATAGAACTTCTCCAAGTACTCTTCGAGATCCTCTTCATTGTTGTAGGTCAGGTGAGGTGGGATATAGTGGTTGATGATGTACCACATATTTTGGATTAGTCACATACTCACATGTCATCTCCACTCTTCGTACATCCAACATCAAGTCATTTTGTCTGAAACTAGGGTTAAATTCTTCATTATCCCTTATTTTCCCCATCATGACGTAGGAACAAATGCGAGGAAATTCTAAAGAGGGTTGTTCATGGTGTTTGGCTTAGCAAGTGGCTCTTCTGTGTAATTCTTCTTTATTAGCTTTTTGATGGCATCTTGTGATGTCCCATTATCACATGGTATGAGTAGAAATTTTCCCTATCCTAGGCCTTGGGTAGATCCCCTAGTTGAAGACCTTTAAGGAGATTGAGTTCCCTTAGTTTGATGAAGATGGTAGATAAAGTGAGCTTCCACGATAAGATCCCATACCTGTCTTGTTGTGTATGTTGTACCAAGGTGACCTTTGTCTATGTGGAGGTGGTGGTCGAAGTGGTTAATTTTTTTTTAGTCGGAGCAGGTCGATGAGTCAACTCTAACATATTTTAGAAGTAGGTTGCCCTACTTCCGTAGGTAGTGGCTACCTAATTCTTGGTCTCCTCCTTCCTTTTTATCTTCTCGGCTTTTTAACAAATTTTGGTATAGATGGTATACTTGTTAAGAGCCATATTTTCTTATTAGATTGGAAGTTCCCAATCGATGAGCTATATTATCATTTCCAAGAGACTTGGCTTTCTCCTTAAGAGGACTTAGAAGGCAATCCACCACTTATAGAATTCTCAAAAAGTCTTGATTTACTTTTGTTTAATCCTTTCCAGGGTTTGGATAGTTTTCTATAGCTCGGAATTGTAATCGTAATAGTCCTTGAATGTAGAATATATATTGGCTAATTCGCTCTTGACTTAATGAGACTGAGTGGCATACCAATTGGAGGTGGCGTTGGCCAAATTGCATGGGAACATCTTAGCTAATTGATTATCAGTTAGGCCCTTCAATTTCATGGCAATCTCGTAGTTAGCTAAGTGTACATCAGGTGGACTCACTCCTTTATAGGGTGGTAGTATTAGCATGGTGAAGTGTGTCGAAAGTAACTCTTCATTATTTTCGGGTCATGTATTGAGTACCTTGTTTGGCGAGTTTGAGCTCGACTAGTTGTTATAATAGCACCTCCATCTAAGACAAGTTCTATTTTAAACCTTCATGCATAGATTCTTCCACGATGGCAGGTTCAGATTTCTTGTAAGAGGGTTGCTCCTCATGGACCTCACCTTGATTTTCTCCTTGAGGATGTCTTTGAATTGGTCGTCGCCATGAATTACATCATTGTTGTGGTTATTTGGGTCATTAGATTGCCATTGTTTGGAGGAGTACTTTCATTGTGTCTAAACATATTGATTGGCGAGATTATTCTCATTGATTGAGAGCTTATCTCTCCTTGAAGATGAGTTGAACTGATCAAAGGTGTCAAAGATGAAATTCTAACAAGAAGTTCAGAACTTAGCCCATGTTGAAATCACAGACACACTTATTAGTATGGCTCCAAAAGGCCATGGGGGATGCATGGTGTGTAGTGTTGTGTTATGGACCTAGAATGTCTATATGACATGCAAATATATGGCTGCAAAACAAGGGGCTAATGTTCATGATATGCAAATTTAATAGTGCTTGTGTGGTGTAGTGCAATAGTGCGATAATAAAGAACACGGTGAGGTAAAGAATAATCATATAGAAACAATGGCATTTCATGGCTTCCTAAGAAAGTTACGTAATTAAAACATGGCTTCGCATGTAAAATTCTTGTGGAAACAATCGCATGACTTGGCGTGGCATCTTGTTGAACCCAAGTTAATAGTACTCCACAATACTCAAAACATTTTGGAAATAACAAACTGTCTAGGATAGTGAAAATAATTGAGTACTAAGTAGACTCTTAGTTAAACAAGCTCAATTAAGTTTGTTTAAGGAAAACAACTCAACCTGAGTTATTTTAACATTTAGGAAATTTATGTGACACATGTACATTTAACTCTGTCTGAGAGAAATGAAATATTCTGTTAGTTCTTTTTCAGGTAAAAGGCATTGAAATTGAAAAGGATATTCAAGTGGCACTCCCAGCAAAAAGGTGTCAATACGGAATGCTGGAGATTCCTCGCTAAAGTCTAAGACAAAAGGCATCTTCTAACATGTGTCATTTTCCAGTGTCTTTGCACTCCTTTGGAAAGTCAGCCATCAAAAAAATCACAAGTCTCCATGTTGCATCTCACGCGCCTCTCTATCAGAATGGAATTTCTTGAAGTTAATCAGTTTTTTATGCATCAAGATTCACAAATTAATCTTGCGCTTCAATGTTAGAATTCTTTATCTCTAAACGTCCTGAAATTTATTTAAAACTGACAAATTCGAAAGCTATGAAGAGAAGAGAAACTTGAAGATCAAGTTAGGCTGAAAAGTTTACAACGACTACTCCCAAGACCTTCAAGTATAAATATAAGAATGAAGAAGACGTTCAAACTTGGTGAATCACCTCGAATTTCTTAAAAGCTGAAATACCATCTAAATATTCCCAACATTCAGAAATTCCAAATCAAGTAGTTTAAGAAATAACTCATCTGTCAATTAGTTTGTAATAGAGAGAAACCATCTTAGATTTAACATTGTAAAATGATTCAATAATTTTTATAAGTTGAAATCCTTAGTTCTCATTTTTTGAAATCTAATTTGAGTGACAGTTTAGGAATGGTACCTAAACTGTGGTTGAGTGGTAGTTAGAAAGAAAGGTACATTCTGCAATAGTGTCTACCCGCTGTAAAGGCTTCTCCCCATAAGGAAGGAAAGAAGCACTAGTAGATTAAAATCCAGGGACTATAGGTAAGCTCGGGGCCAAACCAGAATAAAATCTCAGGTGTTGAAGTCCAATCCTTTATTGTTTGTCTTTATAGTGTCTTTGCTCATTGATCAATCTCTCTATTTTATAAGTTAAGTTTGAAAAACCAATCCAAGTTGAGTAAAGTACTCAGCACAGATTGAAAATAAACTAAGTCAACGAAGTTGAGTAGTTTATAGTTTTTAGACCTGCACTAAGCATAAGGTTACTCAGCATGCATCTAAAAACTATTTTTGGAAAGAACTTTATAGATCCTAAAAAGAACCAAGTAACTACCTTCAAATCCTCTTTGTTGTGTTATTTAAGCAATCTCGGACCAACAATTGGTATCATACCAAGTGCTAAGCTTAAATATTCATCATCATTGAGTTAAAGATCCTAATGGCTTACAATAACTTTTCTTTCTGCTCAAGGCAGAAAACATTCCTTAAAGAAGGAATGTCTATAATCAAGCCTTCACTCTTTCATGACCAACACTACAAGTTTTGGAAAAACTGCATAACATTTTATTCAGTCCCAAAGCATATAAGCATGGCTAGCAATAGAGTTAAGCCCTCGTATTCCCACAATTATGTGAAATGGGGAGCGAGTCCTAATTAATCTAGAAGACTATGATGATGCTAACCTATGGCTTCTCAAAGAGAATGTAGCAACCATCTATTATTTACATTGTGTGCTAGATCTTATATAGTTTAACTAGGTCTCTGGCTACGAGACAATGCAAGAAATTTGGAGAAAGCTTGAGATCACCTATAAGGGGACCGACAAGGTCAAGGAGTCCGTGGTCAACCTCATTCTCAAAGAGTATGAGCTGTTCCATATGGGTGCTAGTAAGGGTATTCAATCCATGAATACTAAGTTCATTAATATCATTAATGAAATGAACAGATTGGGAAAAGGATTTCATGGAAGAAGAAATGGTGAAGAAGATTCTTTGAATTCTCATAATTAAGTGGGATGCCAAGAAGGGCACGATCGAGGAAGCTCATGAATTGAAAACCTATAGCTATGATGAGCTCATAAGCACCTTGCTAACTCAAGAGATATCCCTAAGGAAATCAACTGATGACTCCAAAAGGAGTAAAAGCAATGAGAAAAAGGGTAGAGCCATTGCCTTGAAAGCTGACTCATCAAATGAATCAACCAGTAGTGATTCAAATGAACATATGGTACTCTAACAAGGCAATTCAAGTGCTTTATAAAGAAGGATGGGAAATTCCCTAAGAAGAAATTTCCCAGAAAAATCAATTCAACTCAGCATTGGCGCGAAGTTGAAGAAGGACCCAAGAAAGAGCACAACCTAGATATAAAATGTTTTGGCTATGGTAAGAAGGGTCATATCCAGTCATCCTATCTGAAATCAAAAAAGGATAGATTCAAGAAGAGGTTTACCAAGAATAATGAGGTACTTGCTACCACATGGAGAGATTCCGAAGATTCATTATCATCTTATGAAGAAGCTACTAATTCCACCAATCTCTTTTTGATGGCCATTTAGAATGATAGGTGTTCGAGCTTAGTATCATCTTCCAAGAGAAAATCATCTGATGTTGACTTTAAAGTTGAGCATAACAAAGGAAAAATCTACAAACTAAGGTAAATCCTAAAATCCCTTTGTCAATAGAAGAGTTTGTCCAAGTACACTTTAATGTGATGAAGTTGACTAATAAGTCTTGCAAAAATATCAAAGACCTAGTGTGGAGAAGTGAAGATCAGGAAGACACAAATGCTTCCTTATCTATTGATATCCGATTTCTTCAAGAAAAAATTGAATCTCATGAATGCCAAAATAGTAAGCTCACTAAGTAATTACATGAGTTGAATTAAATGCTGAGATAATAGCTTTAAACGAGAAACAGGTTCCTCCTCCAGCTAATAATAACCAAACTCGCAATTCTAAGAGGAAGAATTCCTCTAAAAAGAAGAAAGCAAGATAGCCCAAAGCAAAAGCAGTGTGTGGTTTTTGTGGTAAAGCTGAACATGCCACAGTAATGTGTAGGCATAAAAATGGTTATTGTGATGAGTATGACTGGACTAACTTAATCATTTCTAACAAGGGAGTGTTAGACATGATGTATACACTAAAAGCAATTAGGACGATATATCTTTATTAGTTATAATGTACAAATAGTTTCAAATTATTGCTATCAATAATTAAGGCATTTTTGTTCTTTATCGATGATTATTTAAATTATATATCTCGCTAGTATCATATATATATATATATGCTATTATGTAAATGTTCATTGATAAGATAAAGTCCATGACTATTTCATAGTGTGAAAGTGCGAGGACATAATGGGAGCTATTTGGTGTGAGAACTGCACACACGTGTTACTATGAATAGTCTAGATATCCCTAGTCATAGTTTAATTGATAATAGACATCAATGAAGTGGACAAACTAGCATTTGTAGGCTTACTCCTTGGATTAGATCCAAGCAGTTGATCTCACGAGCTGAAGGTGATGTTGGTTAATCAAGACAGTAATTGAACATGCAAACGTTGCAAGGCAGAATTTCAAAACTTTTATCTCATCAATGCACATATACATATTTAATACTATACATATATGATACTAGTGAGATACAGTAATAAATAGAAAGCACTGATAAGCAACAAATATGCTTAATTATTATTAATAATAATTCAAAATTATTTGTACATTATAGCTAATAAAGATATATCGCTCTAATTGCTTCTAGGGAATACATCATGTCTAACACGTGGTACCTTGAGTTAACATATGTATGTATTTGGGTAATACAATAGAGACCGCTATAAGATAGGCACTCAAAAATAACTATATCTATGTGTTGTTGTCATGTCTTATTACTGTAGCATTACAAGTATCCTCAGACTTAAAATATTATTTACCTTGTGTAGAAGTTCCTACACTTTGGTTCATACTTATTCATATACTGGTGATCAGGATGATACGAGTGATTAAGGTATAGTGATGATCACTTGTTGGTAATTGGAGTTATACCTTAAGGCCTCTTATTGAAGTGACACACTCATAAACCTCTATTCAGAGTATAAGATTGATAGAACAAGTTTCTAGTCAATTTTGATACATTATGGCGAGTGGTGTTCTTCGTGAACAAGTCTAACTCGAGGATCACTACGACTATTACAAGAGCTAACACTTAATCTAAGCTCAATAAACTAGATTGTACTTAACCTGATAAAAGGAGTGTATTTTATTAGTTCTTATTGCAGAATTGGATCAAGTCACAAGCACGTGATGTTCCTAGTATTGTTTGTTAGAAAATCCATTTAATCGTCTAGAGTTATCAGGTTCCGTATCGATCTGAAACACTAAGCCTAAAGGTTCCTAGATGGGTAGCCAAGGTTAGGTCAACCTATAGTGACTCTATACTTCAAGATACAATGAGGTCACACACTTTGGGTCTTTATCGGTCTAAGTAAAGAACTTATATAATGGGTCTATGCCGAGAATACCAAGGAATGTCAAACTTGTTGGATGAATTATCAATTGGTTGGACCAAATAATAATTAAAGGAGTTTTTTAACAGGATGACTTAAATTGTGTGGAGCAAAAGGGAATTTTCCTTTGCAAGTGGACTCTGTGAACATAGGTTTTTCATGAGTGGGGGCCTATGTGGCAGCTTCACAAGCACTAGAGGTTTGCTTGTAGACCGCCAGCATGCGCTAGCTAGCACATGACAGTGGGTTGCAGTCCTGTAAGCGCTTGGTAGCACATGCATGGGCTTGCAGCATAACCCAACTGGCATAATCTGCAAGCCTAGGTTACTAGACAAGGCAAGCCCATTAGGGCATGCCTTGTGTGGTAACTCACAGCCCATGTAAGCGAGCTATGCACGTGGGTTAATTTGAAGAGCCTAGGGCTCCAAAAGGATAATACGCATGTGGAATGGGGATTTCCCCATCCCACATTGTTAACAAGGGGAGCATTCAACTCCCCTTCTCCATATAAATAGGGTTCCTCCTTATTCTGTAATTTAGCTCAGCCTTTCCTTCTAAATTTTAACATCTTTCTTTACTAGCTTTTTGCGAGATCCTCCATGAGTTTCTATGATTTTGCAAGAATTCTATTGAAGGTTTATTCAAATTTTGGAAAGAGCCTTCTAAGTTATATTTTCGGGGTTGGTCAACGAGCTGTCTTGAAGATGCTTGTCAACTAACGAGTTCTTCCTCTACGGGAGGTTTTGATCAGTTAGGATCCATGTGGATCAATCATTGAGGCTGCCCTAGTTTGAAGGCTTATGCTAATAGAGTGTTATCTAATTATTCTAAGGGAGCGCCGCACCAAAGGGAAATGTATGCATCAATTGGTAATGCTCTTAACTTAGATGCTAGGTTTCTTTTACTAAGTTTTATAAACATATCAACATCTATAGAATGTTTGAACTTAGATAATATAAATCATAGCATTCTTAGGAGTTCCTTTATGTTTAATTTTAAGTTTTGAAATTCCCTCGTGTAAGTTCGCAGGTTCAATTACTATCTTAATTAACCAACAATGGAATTAGAGCTTGCCTATGCTATGCATGATTGATGATAAAATTTTGAAATGATATTTTCTATGAATTGATTAAATTATACTACACATAAAATAGGTTTTAATTCTTGTTATAGAAAATGATGTGATAACTAGATTAAAGTTTAGCTCAAACTTAGTCGAGGTGATTATCATATAAATTGACAATGTTTTACTATACGTGTAAAAGCTTTAAGTTAAGGGTCATCTAGTACTTCACTCGGTTAAAAGATTAAAATATTTAAATCATAATTGTTTGTGGTACAACGAATCGAAGTGCTCGTGGTTATTTTGGCAAGGATTGGACTTGGCTGCTCATTTACTTTAAAGGGGCCTATTCTGCTTGGAAATCTCCATCAGTATTAGGTTCAAGCATACCCGGGGGACTTTTATTACTTAGTTGATTTCTAGTATGGGAATTGGATTCCACATATGGTTTTACAGTCATGGTAAAAGTTGTTAAATAAAACTTATAGACATAGGTGCAACCCTTGTTTGTTTTGCATGCTATGTGGAGTCTTGGCATGATGGAATGATTATGATGTACCAGTCTTGAGCATGTTCCCTTAGATTAATAATTCCATATAGCCTGGAATTATTATTATTATTATTATTATTATTATTAACATAATCATATCCATCGTATAAGACCTATACTAGGGCAAGAACAGCTGCACCAATAAAATTCCTACAACAATATTAAAGTGGTAAATTATCTTCCTGTTATAAGTTGTTATACGAACCTTATTAATTGATGTAAGGATACGTACAATATGCTTTCCCTTAACATGTGTTTAGTCATGAGACTAGATGGGGTTAAAGCCTTAACCGAAATGGGTTAGTTGTCAATGTTAGTGGAGCTAATGCTAGATTGAAGATATATTTGAGGAGTTATACAATTAGGTGTGCACATCTCGAGAAAGAGAACTCAAATAGACTAGCAATTGCATGGAATGCAAATGGATGAGTTCCAACCATGGTCATTTGTTATGGCTTGATCTTCTATAGCGGGGGTCATGATGGATGGGCTATGAATGCTACCTGATAAGTGTATAATTACACTTATTTTCATATTAATTTTATACACTAAACACTATAGTTTAGGTCATTTTTATACTTCACATAAAAGATTTCAAGTGGTATGTAGTTGTTTTTTATGCAAATGAAGATACTAGGTAAATCTTGGGAGTAAAATGAACTAAAGTGGAATTCTATGAAAAAAGAGTGAAAAAGGTGCAAAAAGATGCGTGGAACTTAAAGATTTGGCTTAGGATTGAAGCTGTCAAAGATCGGTGAAGTTACAAGGAGAATTCTGAAGAAAAACACCATTCACGGTCACGACAATCATTCGCGGTCACGACTTGTATACTGCCAATCAAAGATTCACGGTTGTGACTTGTATATCACGGTCATGACTTGGATGGTTTTCTAGTTTAATCTTCTTAACTACCAACCACCAGATAAGGACGATCAACCACCATCAACAGCCATTAACTATCAAAGAATAAACACCTATTAGAAATCAACCAATCATGAAAAGGTGCCTATCCATTGTGGATTAGATTGAAACTTCTCAACCAATCACAATGAAGTGATGCAATCATTCACCAATGGACATGACTCTTTGTATGGATAGACGTAACCCTTTGAACTCTATAAATCAAACCTTACAATTTCGTGCAGTGAGATAGAGGGAAAATATTAGAGTGCGTGAGAGAAATATAGTGTGTGTGTGTGTGTGTGTGTGTGTATAGATAGAGAATTCGCTAAGTTCATAAGTGTTAGTGAGAAAATGTTTAAGTGATTTGAATCCTTGTTTTGATCACTAGATTTCTCTATATTCTTAAGCGATTATTGTATAAGTGTACTTGCAAATCACTTATCAATAAAAGTTATCATTCTTCAATATTCTTTTGTTCGATATTCATAAAGAATAGCATCCTAGCGAAGGTTCTATACGGGCCGAGACCGAATTCAAAGCAGACGCAAGAATTGTGAGAATTTACGACTCCCATTAAAGAGTGGATACGGTTTGATCAACTTTTGCTTTCACTTGCATACCTTACAACTTTGCTTTGCTTTCTACTTATACTTTCTATTTCTAAGTTTATGACATGTCTATGTGTCATAATGCATATTTCGTGTTAAGTCTTTTATATTAATCAAGTTATATGTGTTGGAGTTAATTTTAAGAGTAGTTTCAGGGTT
>CATIWQ010061354.1:0-13740 GCA_949673415.1 Euphorbia schlechtendalii | reverse complement strand
GAAAAATGTGACAAACGAGAACTTTACTCGATTAAGTTGCAAAGATCATTGTATGGATTAAAACAATCTGGTCGCATGTGGTATAATCGACTAAGTGAATATTTATTGAAAGATGGTTATAAAAATGATCCAATTTGTCCTTGTATTTTTATAAAAAGATCGGGATCCAATTTTATTATCATCTCAATATATGTTGATGACTTAAATATCATTGGAACTCCAAAAGAGATTCCAAAAGCAGTTGAGATTCATTAAAGAAAGATTTTGAGATGAAAGATCTGGGAAAGATTAAATTGTGTCTTGGTTTACAAATTGAGCACCTAGAAAAGGGGTTTTTGGTGCATCAACCAAATCATACACAAAAGATCCTAAAATGTTTTAATATGGACAAAGCACATCCATTAAGCAACCCAATGGCTGTACTATCACTTGATGTGAAAAAAGATATTTTTCGTCCTAGAGAAAATAATGAAGAAGTTCTTCGTCTTGAAGTACCATATCTTAGCGCAATAGGTGCCTTAATGTATCTTGCTAATAATACAAGGCCAGATATTGCATTTTCTGTGAATTTGTTATCAAGATATAGTGTCGCACCTACACGAAGACATTGGAATGAAATTAAACATATAATGCGCTATCTTCGTGGAACTATTGATTTGGGTTTATTTTACTCATATGAACCCAAGCCAGAATTAATTGGATATGTAGATGTCGGTTATTTATCTGATCCACACAAAGTTCGATCTCAAACAGGCTACTTATTCACATATGGAGGAACAGCTATATCTTGGCGATCTACAAAGCAGACTATTACTGACTATTATGGCTACTTCCTTAGAATTAATAACAATTCATGAAGCTAGTCGTGAATGTGTATGGCTGAGATCATTAATCAAGTATATTCGAGAAGCATGTGGAAAAGTAATGACTAAAGAAGATCTGATAACAATATATGAAGACAATGCTGCTTGTATTGCTCAATTAAAGGAATGATACATTAAAAGAGACAGAATAAAGCATATTTCACCAAAAATTTTCTTCACTCATGATCTTGAAAAAAATGGTGAAATCTGTATTCAACAAATTCGCTCTTGCAACAATTTAGCAGATTTATTTATCAAGGCTTTACCTTCCTCAACTTTCAAGAAACTGGTTTATAGTATCGGAATGCGTCATCTTAAGAATTTTCAGTCAACTTGCTAACAGGGGGAGTAAACACTGTACTTTTTTCCCCTTAACTAAGGTTTTTGTCCACTAAATTTTTCCTTGGTAAGGTTTTTAATGAAATAGTGTCTCATTCGCAAAATTTATGCATTAAATGAGGAGTTTTGAAAATTTGATGCGTCGGTAGCAGCCAAATACTGTGCGGCTACTATGCAACATTATGATGCTGGGCCTACATCATTAATATTTGATGTATTATGTTTTCTTATTATTTACGGTTTGTGCCATTGAGTTTTCCTATAAATAGGATTCAATTTTTCTTATTCAATACACCTCAGAGATAAGAAATAAAATCTCTTTCATATTCTCTCTATGCTTCTCTTCCTATAGCTATAATATTCGTGCATATATATTTTATTTTCAACAAAAACAATAAAATTTGAGTATATTCGTCTGTATAGTGTATGTATAGTTTATCTTGGCTCGAATATATACTTGAAAGATTGGAAAATAAAAATTGGCTTTATGCTCTAATCTTCGAAGTTGAATTGTGTATTGCCTTGGCCGAATTGTGTATCTGCAAAGCAAAACAAGGTTAGAGGGGCTAGCCGTATGACCGGCGTAGCCTCTCCGATGCTTAAATTAACGACGAAATTAAGAAATGAGGTAGATAATAAAATAATTAAGAATTCGATATCATACCTGTGAGACATTGATGCCTTTATATAAGCATTTAGATGGTTCTAAATAGATTAGGATTAGGAATTATTGTTGCATAAGGACTGTATTGCTTGATTTGATGTTATTCCCTTAATAGTATAGAGTTTTATCCCTTATAGAATATGTCTTTTACTTGTAGAGAAATACTCGGAACCTTATCCTGAATAGATTTTATTTACCGAGTTATTAGAAGTCACTCCTTTTAACTGTTTGAAACCTTTTAAAGTTTGAAGGTGCTTTTTTATTTTGTAGGTTTTCATCTTTCTGACACCCTCCTTCAGCATAAATACTTGGATTTGTTTTTTTTGGCTCGAATTAATATTAAGCCGACTAGTTTTGAGATATGTAAACAATCTTAATCATGAATTAATATATTCTAATTTAGGAGTAGGTTCAATTAGTCTTTATTTGGTCGAATTCCAGTCTAATCACGAGTCAACCGTCTTTGGAGTCCTATTTTGTCGAATTAATTTCCAAAATAACATAACTGTAATAAAAGCCTATTATTTTCAATTCAATTTGACATATAAAATTAAAAGGGATGATTATAGCATCATATGCATGTTTGTTCCATTATTTTTTATCGTCACATAGATTAAAACAGATAATGAGTTACAAAACAACTTTGCACTAAATTATTTATGATGCGATACATTTAATATTGAACATTGATTATCACATCTTATACAAATAAAATTTTTATCATTAATCATATTATATTTTAATAATGAGAGAGAATAATTTAGTAGATTATTTAATATTTTTCATATTATTTATTTAAAAAAATACGATCCACATTCAAATAGATAATCTATTGATTTTCTAAATGTTTTATCTATTTTACCATATCATCAACTTGAATATCTACTTCTTATATTACATCATTGTAGAATCCACTAACTACTAAAACTGCTTTAGAGTGACAATTTCCAATAAATTTGGCTAAGTAATATATTTTTTGTGGTCGGCAATTTTTATCAAAATGTTAAAAAGTCTAGTAGTTCTTATTTTCACAAGCATAAAATAATAAAGTATTAACTAGGGATGAAAACAAGGTTTAATCGGGCAGAGAATGCATTCCCCATCTCCATACCCATTAAGGTTTCGGGGAAAAAAAGTATTCTCCATACCCATATACATTAAGGATTCGGAGAAAATTTTTTCTCCATTTCTTATCGGGGATTCTCCATCGGGTATCGAATATTATCCATTACCCCACTGAAATAAATAATATGTAAATATTTTCAAAGTTTCATATTATAAAAACTTTGAATCATTACTTAAAATTTTATTTGATCAAATTGTTTCAATGTTTAAAGCTGAATAAATTTGAAATTTATATATAATTTAAAAAATCTATCAAATTGCATAATAAATCCTAAGAAAATAAACATCAAACTCGAGATGTAATATTCAACATTCAAAATTAAAGTATAGATAAAAACATCAAAGTCGACAATATTTGGTTCAATTTCACGTTGTTTATCCATTTATATATATAACTTTTAGGGTTGCAAGGTTTGTAAAATTAGAAAAAAGAGAAACTGTCGATTTTGTTCTTGTTTTGGTTTACTATTTACAAAAATATATTCTTAAGAATTTGTTTTATTTTTTTTTATATTTTTTATGTTTTGATTTTACAATTTTACGTTCTTATATTTTGATTTTACATTTTTAGCTTCCGTATACATACCTGTTATATATCTATTATATGTAAATGTGTTGTATTTCTGTTATATGTCTGCTATATAAATCTATTATATACATGTTACATACCTGGTTTAACTCATCTGTTATGTTCACCTAAATTATTTTAACATATCTGTTATATGTCTGATATATACCAATTATATATCTAGAACGTAAAAAAGAAAATTTGAAACAGTTTTTACATAATTATATAAAATTGAAACTTGAGGAAGATTTTTTTATAATTTGATAAAAATTTGGGTGAAATTTATATATTATATAACAGGCATTTATCTAAAAATCCCTAGAAAAAATTACTCGGTATGAGCCCATATCCATATGTCATATAATATAAATTATAATTTTTATAAAATAGAGAAAATATTTGAAGGTTTTGGGGATAATTCGAAAAATATTTGGAGATTATTCAACAGAGGTATATTGGTGTCGGGTTCAGGGATTTATTGGATCGGGGAGTACATTCCCCATCTCCAAATTCTATTAAGGTTTCGGGTAAAAAAAATTCTCCACTCATTACACGTGAAAAATTCTTATCGGGGATTCTCAATCCTTATCGGAGCAGAAACCCATTGGATTTGGAGATTTTCGATCCCGTTTTCAACCCTCTAATGAACAAAATTAAAAAAGTTTTAGAACATCCTAACCATAACAACAATTTTTGGATTAATTAATTGTTCAAGTAAAGAACATGGACCGCTTAATTAGCTTTTTATTTTCGTGTTTTTCTTTTGCTGAATGGCAACCATTACTGTTCAGTTTACAGGCAAAAAAGTAAGATCCTTGGACCCTGTTTTTACTTTACAGAAACAATAAGATCCTTGGACCCTTTATTAAGAGATATATTGCATTATAAACAGAGGGTAATTACTGTTATCAAGTGATCTCATAAATTAAATTTGAAATATGTTTTAAGCTAATAGCTTCTTTAAAACAATATAAAATAGTATACGCTAACATAAAATATATATAAAAGTGCAAAGTTGGGAAATAACTGATGCTTCATGATCGAGTCAGTTGGTCAAAGGATAGGATTTAATTGATCCAGTCAATTTGAAAAAAAAAGAAATTTGTAAGAATTAAGAATTAAGAATCTGTAAATCCGGTACCATTTTTTAAGATATGGATCTTATTTTTATAGATCCGTCGGATCCGGATCAGAGGAAACGGATACCAATATGGTACTGGATATTACAATGAAACTTAGACCCATAATAAAAGATTAATTGAAAACTATTTGCACATTTTTATTTATTAGTTCCATCGAACTTATAAGATAGTTAATTTTATTTGAGATTTATGTAAGTCCAATACATAAACATAAGTTAATAAGTATGTAAACTATTTGAAACAAGGTGAAAGGTACAAGTTGGGAAGCTAAAACTAGCAATTAGATTTTAATTACATGGATCCGTTTATGGATTAGGATTCGTGGGATCCGTTATATTTGGATCCTAAAATTATAAATCCAACGGATCTAAGATAAATCCGGATCTACTACATTCAAACAGATCCGGACCGGGTCCAAGCTAGATCCGGCCAGTTATCATCTCTAATAAGAATCCTACTAGATCTCTCGTATACGACGTATAAACAATTTACTAGGTTTTTAATAGATTCTAACATATTTTTAATTAAATTTCTAACATATTTCTAATAGACTTCTGACATATTTTCTAATAGAATCTAACATATTTTCGAAAATTTGTAAGTTGATTTTTTGTGAATATTTTATGCAAACAGTACAATTAATGTAACTACTGAAGTAAAGGAACTTAATTAATTATACATGACTGAGGCCCAATTCACAATGCATTGGGCTTAGCAAGCTCCCTTTGGATTTAACAAAAAGTTTGTCCAAAAGCAGGTCATATAACCAATCTTGGGCTGCACAGGTGGCACGAACGTGCACAAAAATAGAATGCTGATAAAATATAACTCAATTTGTACACCTCTTAAAACATTTTTAAAAAATTCTTTAATAAAAAGAAAATCAAAATTAGACTATAATACATGGTCACTGGGCCATGATTCGAACGGGTATATAAAAATATCTGATCCGTTGTCATTCCCTATCAACACGGTCTAACGAATAGTCATAAATGATGATTCATAAATTTACATTAGAAGACTACAATGTAGGGGCAGTAGGAATGTTTTTTTTTTCTTTTATGAAAAAACAAATACAGTCTCGTTTATGTTTACGACAAAAAGCGAACCGAAGAAACGAAAATACAAGTTAAAAACACCAGACAAACTCGAAGATTCAGCTAAACTAGCCATTAACTCCATCGAAACTACCTTGCGCGCTTTGTCTTCGTTTTTCCCGCCAATTTTCACCCCACATTTTCGCCTCAGCAACGGCTCGTTCCCTATCTAAGTCGCGGTTCAGCATCCTGGCAGTTTCTCGAGGCGAGTCATCTTTTTCGGACCCGTCCAAATCCCACCTCCGCCCGGATCCTCCACCTTCGTCGTTCTTGGACAACTGGCCGCCCCTCTTGTCGTCTCTGTCTCGGCCGTTGGGTTCGTAACTCTGGTTCGCCAGATAGGAGAGGGCGGTGACCACGTCCCCGATGAGAGGGCGGGCGGCCGCCTGTTCCTGGATGCACATGGAAGCCACTGCTAAAGCTTGGTAGAGCCCCCTCATTGGGTATCGCCCCTGCAATTGCGGGTCCGCCACTTTTGAAAACTTCCTCCTGTCGTTGAATAACGGACGAGCCTGCATTTCCGTAAAAAAAAAGCCGTCATTATTTCACAATCTTTGAATCATGCATCGATCACCCCTGAAGTTGTCCTAAAAAGTCAACTGCCAACCACGGATGACCCACTAAATCGCAAAAAATGCATTAGTCTGCCCCCCATGCCATGTGTCAGTCAACTAATGTTTACGACAATTTTAGGGGGTGACTGATCGAACTCGTGTCAATATGCCACGTGCATGCCAAGAAAACCCACTGAAATTGCAAAAACTGCACTAGTCTACACTCTCTATGCCACCTGTTAGTGTTAGTTTTTTAATTGGAGATAAAGAAAACCTTAAAAATGTCATATTTGAATAGTCAAACCAACCAGAAATTAGCACGTGTCATTGAGAGGGGAAAAGTGGTGCACTTTAAACAAGTTCAGACTTCAGAGAGATATTGACACTTTTTTTGGGACAATTTAAGGGGTGACTGATGCACGAAATTTATCGAACTCGTAAAAGATCTCACTATAGACTAATCAAACTTTTTTTTATCTATGGCAACGCAATTGAAAGATCATAAGATTTTACAGACAAAAAAGAAGACAACAAGAAAGTGAAAATCCTTACCCAGGTGACAAGGTTCTGTTCGCCATGCGGACGAGAGCTATCAATAGCTTTACGGCCAGTAATGAGCTCTAAGAAAACAACACCAAAACTGTAAACATCAGATTTAACAGTCAATTGCCCAGTCATAGCATATTCAGGAGCGCAATAGCCGTAAGTCCCCATAACTCTGGTAGAAACATGCGACTTGTCACCGGTGGGGCCCAGTTTCGCGAGACCGAAATCAGAGAGCTTTGGGTGGAACCCTTCTTCGAGTAGAATATTGGAGGATTTGAAATCCCGGTAAATCACAGGAGGGTTTGCTTTATCGTGCAAGTACTCCAATCCTTTGGCTGCTCCTGCTGCGATCCTCATTCTCGTGTTCCAATCCAGCGGTTCCTTATCAGGCGGAACATCTGCATTTCAGACATCTCAATGATATCACTATGATGTCATGTCAATGAATACAATTTGCAATTGCATCGCTTTAGTCATGTTATCTTTCGAAATTTGAGACCAACACAATAACATGATCTAGAGACAATTTAGTTGACAAGATGAGCTAAATACACACAACGTGCATGTATGTCTGTACGATAGCATAACACGATTATGACATAGTTGCTAAATTAGCTTAAAAATCTAACCATACATGTTAATAATCTTAAAACGGGATACGAGACCAATTTGACTGTTTGACCGAGTCAATTCTGGTTAAACTCAACTTTGGTCTTTCAACTTCGTGTGCTTTGCCGGATCAGTTCAAAGTACATTTTGGGGCAAATCTATGTACGAGTCAAGTTCAGACCAAAATTGACCCTTTATTCCTTCAACATGATGCTTCTTTCCATCTTGTTGGGTATAACATAAATATCAGTCAAAGAAATTTTTTTAAAGTCATCCGGTCCCACATCAATAGCTAATCTTTCATCATGTTCACATAATTCGAATCCGTTTTCAGGGAACTTTCGGGCTGACACTAGAACTCAAAAAAGACTAGTTGAAAGATTTCTAATCATATTACAGTGACTAGAGACTCCTACTGATATGTATCAGCCAACAATTAAAAGGCTAATCTTTATAGGTAATGGATGCGAGAAAGTAAAGAATGTTCAAATGGGGAAAAGAAGGAAGTTACCGTGAAGATGATCTTCCAATGATCCCAAAGGCATGAATTCGTAAACAAGAAGCCTTTGATCTCCATCAGCGCAATAGCCAATCAGGTTCACGAGATTTGGATGATGCAGAAGGCTTAGCATCAGAACCTCTACCAGAAATTCCCTATTTCCCTGAAGCCCGTTTCTATCCAATTGTTTAACAGCAACAACCTGCAATTCACAACCAATAAAGTTCAATACAAAGCAATCATGCTTCCAGGATCACCCACTTTCTGTTTGTATTGCCATGAAATCATCAACTTGAATTTAGTTTCTAAACTCAAAACAATGCCACCACCAAACAAGCAGTTTCGGCTAACCAAGTTATATAATAGGTTGAGAAAAAATCAAAACCGACAAATGGATCCTCACTAGCGAAACAAATAGCTCCTCGTATGAGTCAAACTATGATTCCACATGTGGTCAACAATGCCTTATTTGATCTAGTAGAAAACAATAAACAAGCAAAAAGCAACGGATTTTACATTCTAGAGTTCGTAAAGAGTTGTGTACAAGGGTGGATAAACAGGAACAAGCATTCAATTTCTAAATCATGCTTTTTTTAGTCTACGAAAACATATCCAAATATCATGTTTGATTCCGAACTAGTGGACGATGGTATTATGCAGTTCGATCTTTCAAATACGTACGTCCACTGTGGATAATACGAAAGTTCAAATAAGTTACCTGACCAGTGGTCTCAAGGCGGCCTTTATAAACACGTCCAAAACCACCCTCTCCAATGAAACACTCCGGCCTGAAATTCTTGGTTGCGGCAGCAAGTTCACGGAATGTAAACGTTTGAGCTGCAATATTCCCTCCCGCTCCATCCTTTGGAATCACTATTTCTTCCTTCTTTGACCTTCCAAAATTGCTTCTTGATTTCAGCCTATCGCCTCCTGTATCATCATTTCACACAAATTCAACCATTTCAATATATGAACTCAAATTTTAATACTTATATACATGCATACTTAAGGGAACTCTCTAAATATCTTCTCAACAACAATTCAGATCCATCTAATTCGGATAAATTGATCAGCAAAGAGATTGATACTCTCATAATTTGGTGGGGTCAACAAGAAACACAAGCCTAAAACTCCAAACCTCCAAAATTCTATCAGCAATCAATCTAGTACACATGGCATGATAAGATGAAAGGCCAAATATAGCAACAGCATGGCATCAGAAGGAAACCCAGATCAGATCATGGCTGATAATTTTCAAGAAAAAAACACAGATTACTGAATTTAGAAAAAAAAACAGCAAATTAGTACAACTAACCAGATGACAATTTGGCAACGTTAGAAGACTCCAAAGCCAAGCTTTGCTTTCGATCAACAGATTCCTTGTGTGGATTCAGAGTCTCTTCTTCCTTTGAATCAAAACAAGGAAAACAACCCATCTTCTTCGAAAAAAAAATCGAGCTTTCCTCTTCACTTCAAATCTTCAATCTCCCAAAAAAAAAAGCTATCAAAATCGCATCTTTTAAGCTAAAAATCACAACTTTCCGCAAAACCAAAGAAATCCCATGTCAAGAAACCAAAATACAATTACTGGGCTAATCTCATAACATAGGTATCCCTACCAAGTTGAGAAAAACACCAATACCAAATAGACTGATTAAAAATACCCACAAAACAAAGACTTTGCCTTTCTCTCTCTAGAGGTTGCTTCCGGTGATGTGAGAAAAAGAGAGAAAAATAATAATAACTGTAAGAAAGTGAAAAAAAAATGGTTGAAACGGAAATCAAATGAAGTAGACCGTAGGATTCGTTTACACTTTACACAACAAATTTCACTACTGTATTTTACACGCACACTTTTAATATATATATGACAACTGATATCCAAATTCTGTGTTTCTCTTTCTATTTCATTCTTTGACTGTGGATTTTGGTAATCGAAAACCTTCTTTTCGGGTATGAAATTAAAGGGGAAAACGTGTCCATGTCAAGTGGGAAGATTGACGGAGCTAACAAAGAAAGACGGAGAAAAAAGATTTCTTTTTTTTAGTTGGGTTTTCAGAGTCTGCTTTTACTCTCTTTCCCCTCTTTATTTGGGATTTTAGATTAAGATTAGATTGGGATTTTAGATTAGATTAAATTTAAGATTAAGATTAGATTAAGGTTAGTTAACTCTTTCTTGTTATGGCTTTGAAATTGTTGTAATAGAGTGTCAAAGTTAGATACAAACATTTTTTATACTAGTTACGTCATAATGAAACAATAATCGTCATAATGTACATGCAAAAGATGTGATTGTTCTCTTGTAATGATTGTGTCTATCGCGAGTACATCTAATGATGTCCAACTAATTCAACTCCGTCGAAAAATGTAAGAGTTGATGAAATACCAAAGTGATTTACATTGGTTATGCAAGGTAAATTATGAACTCAATTTGTTCAAAATCTGTTCTAACTTTTGTAAATTGATATGTTAATTTGTGTGATTAGTAACACTGATAATAAAATATTTAAACAGCTACCCTTATGACAACACCATGTTTATTTTTTTGTTTTTTTCCTTAAATAAACCACACTTCTTAGGAATAATGTCATATTAGAAATATTAAAAGAAAATCTTGAGTAATTGAATAAATATTTTCCTTTAGTTACATTATTTTTTCAATTATTGATTTATGTGTCCTTTATTTTCTTTACTTTTGTAAACTAAACATAATCAATTGAAAACATTTGTATCGTATAAATTATATAAACGAATATAAAAAAATTGAGCATCTTATTCACTTCTGTGACTTATTTTTATTAATCAAATATGTGATTTATGAACAATTAGAAAACGAATCTTCTGTGCAATCTAAGCCCACAGAGGATTAATATAATTCAAAAGGAGAAAAATTATTAATTATTTTCAGTAAAACATTTTTATCGAGCTCAAATATTTTATTTCACAAATGTATATCAGTATATGTATTATGAATTGAGGATTCAATTTTATTAATAGCTATTTATAAATTAATCATGGATTGTTTGGCAACATATACCTTAAACATAATGAATAAATATGATAATATAAATTTTTTAGTAAAGTTTATGAGAATGTCATGGAAAAATTCTGCCTTTTTGTGTAACACTATTAAATGATTTATAATTATTAGGTAATTTTCTTCGATTTATTTTCAGTTCGTGTATTTTATATCTATAAATTAAAGTTAAAATAATTTCATGATTTCAATACATATTATTATCAAACTCTAATTTACTCATAATGGCACACTATATAATTCATCATTTGAATGTTAATACAAGCATGAACCCACAAAAAAATATCTCAAAAGAAGATCAATTAGAAAGTGCTATTTGGCATGAAATTCATAATTGGGAGAAAAATCAAATATTGTTGGCAATGGCAACAATCAAAATGCTATGAATATCAAAGTGGGTCACTTACATTTGCCCTTTTGAATTTTGGATTTATTCATTTATGAGATTGTGGTGATAAAGGCCACCGACGACATTCCAAATACATAGAACATGTAAAGGGATAACGTAAGGTATTATACCATTATTCAATCCAGATATATTTAGTTTGTTAAATACGACTCCGTATTAGTAAGGTACTGTGCATCAACTAATCTGATGTTGAGATAACATTTGGTAGATGTGATATGAGAGTCGTTTAAATAAGAATATTATATGTAGAAAACAAGTATAATTAACAATTAAAAATTTACATACAGCCAGATTTCAATTCTAACCGCAATTTTTAAACAAGCTAGATTATTAAAATTTATGAGTTTATAATCAATCATTCTATATTAAAAAAACTACATCATATGATGGTATTTTCGTTTTACTTTTATTAGTTCCATACCCAATATATCACATAATAATTGTTTTTAAATATAAAAATATAAGAACAAATAAATTGTCATTTTCAAGCCTTCAGTTTCATGGATGAAACCGTGTGTGTTTTTGTCTAATTTTGTTGACCGACTTCTGGTATTCCACACGTCTAGTTGATTGCTATTGTGACTTCAAAATTAATAGTATAATTTCGTTAACACTTTTAATCCTAACAATAAAATATATTATTTAATTAGTTGGATTAGCAACGTCAACCTTCATTGCATTTATCTGAATAATAACTGGTCATATTTTATAATAACTCTAATATTTTTATATTACATATTTGTGATATTCTTTTAACATATTATATTGGGTATGATTTATGGTAACTTTATTTTTAAATAAGTTAATTTTACTTTCTTTTTTTTATCACCTTTGAATCAATCATTACGTCATTGATCTAGTAATGATAAGATGTAAAGTAATAAAGACTTTGTTATAAACAAAGTTACCATAAAATATATCATTATACAGGCTTTGTTAAAAAGATTGACTAGCTACCAATATTATCATAGATTATAAAGAATCTAACTGGATTTCAACGTATGTAAGTTAAATGCAAAACATTCGTTTAAAAAATAAATATGTTTGAAATCGTGACCTAGTCAAAAATTATTAATTAACTCAAATGAGTTCTAAATATCAATCAGAATAAACAAAAAGAAATTTGAAAAAAAGTAACGGAAAAAGCAAAGGCCGTATATATGCAATTAAAGTTAGAATAAATTTGGAATTTGTACATATTTTAGGAAAGTAGAGGCATTTTGGCGTTGCTTAAGAAGACTTATTATGTATGGTCACTCAAATATACTACAAATTTTTTTAATAAGATCTTATTTGTATATATTTTATTTCCAACAGTGTAGCATCATGGTCTTAATTAAGGAGATTCGAACTTTCAATTTTCCACTTTAATGATAATTTATTTTTTTTTAGAAAACAATAGTTTTACCGGTTATTTCACTTTAAAAATATTTGATAAATGTACAATCCCTGAAAATAATTGTTCAATTTTCTTCACATTGCAAGTTTTGCTTTATTGTGTCTTCAAAAATTCCCTGTAAAATAAAATAAAATAAAATATGGCATAACACCTCTGTCGCCATTGAAATCGTCCAAAATTGTTACTTATCATTTTTAATTTTGAATATGGCAAATACCCTTTGAATTTGTTTTAGTTGCGACATTTTACCCTCTAAATGTCACGTGTTAGTTTCTGACTTTTAAAGTATGTAATTTTTCAGATTTCTCTCTCAATCTTCAACCAGAAATGGTAAGAGAGATTGGGGGTAAACCGATGCATTTTATGCAAATTTAAAGGATATTTGAAATTTTTAAAAGTTCAAGATAACAAATGATTATTTTAGAAAAATTCTAAATTGTTCAAAGCATTAAACTAGAAAACCATAATAAATTGGATGAGAGATGGGCATCCACTCTTCAAGTTATCTTCTTCAGTTCTGCTCTCCTCTTTGTAGTATACTCTTTATAGTTACATTTAGACCTGTTCGCGGGCCGGGCTACCCGCCCGGCCCGGCCCGAGCCCGCTTCTATGGGCCGGGCTTGGACATTGTTTTTTTTATTAAGCCCGGCCCGAACCCAAGCCCGTTAAAGCCCGAGGTTCTATGGGTCCGGCTTGGTTATTGTATAAATACCCGAGCCCGGCCCGATGAAATAAAAAATAAAATATTTTTTATATATTGATAATCAGATCAGAACTCTATCACCACATACAATGTGCATCTGATATTTGTATTAGTAATTAAATAAGCAAATGCAATAATGGGCTGGGCTTGCATTAGGAGTCCACATCCGTATTGAATAATAATTCA
>CATIWQ010061345.1:0-14218 GCA_949673415.1 Euphorbia schlechtendalii | reverse complement strand
TATGAATGGAAGATGATTGATTTTTAAACATTTGATCCATCTTATTCTCTAACTTTTTGTAACATTCTTCAGACTCTGATTGCTTGTTACAAACTCCCTCTAGAAACTTGTCTATTTTACTTGTTAATTTCCCTATTCTATTAGTACCTTGATAATTCTTTTGTTGATTATCACCATACTTCCAATTAGAATTCCTATAGTTATTTCCATTATTGCAATAAGAATTCCCTTGACTTTGAACATAACTTAATTGCTCCCCTACACATGGGTTAAAGTTACACTCAAAAGCAGTGTGTTCGATTTGACCACAATTTTCACTTGTCAAAGAGTTACTCTTATTTATATGCATGTTATCTATCTTATTAGATAAAGCAGATATTTGTGCTTGCATAATAGTAATAGAATCTAATTCATTGACCTTTTTAACTGAACCAGAAGATGTAGATGCAGCATGTGAATGAGTATGATTAGTAGTACTTACTTGTGCTCTCTCCACTGGCCACATACTATTGTTATTTGCCATATCTTCCAAAAGATCAAAAGCTTCTTGACTCGTCTCCTTCATAAGAGATCCCGTAGCCATAGCATCAATCGCTCCTCTTGTTACGTGAATTATTCTATTGTAGAAAGTTTGCAGAATCACATTCTAAGGTAAACCATGATGAGGACAAACTCATTGAAGTTCCTTATAATGTTCCCTGGCTTCGTACAAGGATTCACTATCCTTCTAAGCAAAGGAAGTGATTTCTTTAATGAGTGTTGCAGTTTTGGCTAAAGGGAAATATTTAGTTAGAAAGGCTTGAGCTAATTGGTTCTAAGTAGTGATTGAATTTGGGGGTAATGAATTCAACCAAACTTTCACTTTATTATGGAGCGTAAATGGAAATAAGCGAAGTTTAACTACTTCTTCAGGAACATTAGGCATTTTGAAAGTATCACAGACTTCTAAAAAGTTTGCAATGTGAGTATTTGGATTTTCATTGGGTAGACCATAATATTGCATATTATTGCTAATCATTTGAAGTAATGCTAGCTTGATTTCAAAATGATTTCATTAATTAGCGGTCTAGCAATTCCCTGATTATTACCATTGATGGTCGGAATGACATAATCCATGAGCCTTGGTTGAGGCAGATCAACATTTTGTTGTTTGTCTTCAGTCATCGTTCTTCTTTGTCTCTTACTTCTCCTTTTCCTTGTCCTACCAAATCGTTCTATTTTTTATTCGAAAGATGATAAACTTTTTCCTGAACTACGCGTACTTAGCAAGCATATGCTAGAAATAAAACTCAATGAATAAGCAAGAAAAATATGTTAATAACAAAATAAATATTTAAGGCTAAGAATAAAAAATAAAAATAAAAATAAATCAAATTTGATAGATAAATAATTTGCCTGTTCTCTGATAATTTGATTTTTTAGAACGCACTTGCCCTCCCCAGCAACGGTGCTAAAAACTTGATCGCAAGGTTTTGACTCTACTTATTTTGATGGCTTATATTCTATTATGAAGCCAAAAACCTTGCTCCCCACTCTTCTACCAATAAGTTAAGAAGTTCAAATATAAATAGGTGTTGTCAATACCGCTTATCAAATAGAAAAATGGTGACCACTGCAAGTATACAATTTCTATGTAGTTTTAAAAGATATCGATACCACAAGGAAGGAACCTGTTCTAAAGACCAACAAGAGTAACGAAAGAAAGGAAATAAAATAGATAATTTTATTGTTATTGGGTTGGTTGGGATATGATGGTAAATAAATAGATAAATGTATAAATAGATTAGAGTAGAAGAAATCTGTATAGATTATCCCTACGAACAAGTATAGCAAAGAAAACATGCAAAATTATCAAAGATATTACGTACACTAAACTACTTTAACAGATTCGGTTCTAGACACTCAGATATTCAATTATTCATCATAGAGCAACACATTAAATGAATTTTCTAAATCTAATGCAAAACAAATTAAGACGATTATATAAACCTTGATAACAATAGTACCATGCTAAGTATGGGTCGCTCTCACATAGCCATATTTAGCAAGTTACCATTCCAAAAATGTTGGCTCACTAAACAATGTTATAATCACAAATCCAATGATTATACACAATCTTGTTAACCCCGTAATCACTCTTAAAGTTAACTACAAAGCATATAACTTGATTAATATAAAAGACTCAACACGAAATACACAATATGACACATAGACATATCATAAACTTCGAAATAAAAAGTATAAGTAGAAAACAAAGCAAAGTTGTAAGGTATGCAAGTGAAAGCTAAAGTTGATCAAACCATATCCACTCTTTAAAGGGAGTTGTCAATTCTAGCAATGCCTGCGTCTGCTTTGAATTCAGTCTCGGCTCGTATAGAACCTCCGCTAGGATGCTATTCTTTGTGAATATTGAATAAACGAATATTGAAGAATGAAAACTTTTATTGATAAGTGATTTGCTATTACACTTATACAAAAATCGCTCGAATATGTAGAAAAATCTAGTGATCGAAATAAGGTTCGAATAACTTATACATTTTCTCGCTAACTTATATCAAAGCGAAATCTACATGATTTTTTCTCTATAACTATGTATGCATGTATACCACACTACACACCACATGCCACACCACATACACCACATGAAATTATGGAGTTTGGAGCCCTATTTATAGAGTACGAAGGGTTGCATCCGTTCAAATGAAGGGTCGTGTCCATTAGTGAAGAGTTGCACCACTTCATTGTGATTGGTTGAATTATTTTGATCTCATCTATATTGTAAAGGCAAATTTTCATGATTGGTTGACTTCCAAAAGGTGTCTTTTCATCTGACAGTTGATGGCGCTTGATTATTTTTATCCAGTGGTTGAAAGAAGAGAAGAGTTGACCAAAAAATCGTCAAGGTCGTGACCGTGAATGTATCTCATAACCGTGAATACTTGGTTGGCAACTTTCTATGGTGAAGGTTAACCAGTCACGACCGTGATATATGTGTTACGATCGTGACATGCCTTTATCACATGATTCCTCTTTGCAATTTCTACCGATCTTTGACATCTTCGATCCTTTGCCAATTCCTTAAGTTCCATGCATCTTTTTACACCTTTTTCACTCTTTTTGCATATATTTCCAACTTTAATCATTTTACTTCCAAGATTTACCTAGTACCTACAATTGCATAAAAATCAACTACATACCATGTGAAATATTTTATATGAATTACAAAATAACTTCAACCATATTGTTTAATGATTGAAAATATCATGATTATAAGTGTAAATATACACTTATCAAGAAGCAATTGGAGGATTATGGTATAAAGTCAAAATTCCTTTAAGTTATGTGTGATAACAAAAGTACAATTGACCTATCCAAGAATCCAGCTCAAAATGCAAGATGAAGCATATCAATATAAGACATTGCTTCAGAAGGGATCATGTGCTAAGAGGAGATGTCAATTTAGAGTATGTTCCTTCAAAAGAATAATGAGCTGACATATTCACCAAACCTTTGGCCAAGGATCAGTTCAATGTTCTAAGGCAACTTATTGGAATGGAAAATCCCATATGAAGAAAAATCAGGAAATTTGGCTAAGTGTTAAAAATCAAGTCTTAACTCAGCCGAATGAGATAACAAGTATTTAGCACCGTCTCTATTTTAAAGTAACATTGGGAGATTCAGTTTCGCGTTAAAATCTCAAAATCCACTTTATCCAAAGGTCATTTTTGAATTGGAACCGTCTACTACTAAACTCACTGTTTTACTATATCGATTAAATCTTTGATAATATTAGCATTTATTTTAATCTTGTATTGTGCGAGCGCCACGTATCTCTGCAAGTTGAAGAGGTCTATAAAAGCTGTAGTTTGATGAAGAGAGAGGTTACTTGCAAATTGAAATATTAATCATTTTCTCTGCAAAAGAACCCTAAATTTCTCCCTTCTCTCAAATTCTTTTTCATCTACAATGGTGATCACCAAAAGAACTTTTATCCTTCAAAGTGCTTCTTAGAGGAGTCTGTATGTGCACATTGATGGCACTATGGAGAAGATTGTTTTCCCCGTTGGAACCATTTTCACCAAGGTTGAATGGCCAGCAAACTAAGACTTTGGCCTAGAGTATGAAGTGGAGTATGAAGGCCTGTTGAAGAATAAGATCCTTCTTAAGGTCATCAAACAGTAGAATCTAAGCTAATTCGTGCTGTTGGAAGGACTAGCCATTATAGGCTTAATCAGGAGCTTCTATGAGAATCTGTACACCATTTAGGGGTACAATGATGTTCTTATGGTGGAGATTGATAACAATTCTTACCTAATTTGTGCAAGGCTACTAGGAAGCCTTCTCAACATGCCATGCAAGGGAACTATCTTAATGAAGAATGGAGATGAGGAAGCCATTGCTATCCTAGAGGATTAGGAACTCCCCACTGATTACTGATCTTTAGAGACCTCAGCATTAGGAATAAGTTGGGGAGCAACAGCTTATCATGAGCTGC
This sequence comes from Euphorbia schlechtendalii, assembly GCA_949673415.1. Lineage (NCBI taxonomy): Eukaryota > Viridiplantae > Streptophyta > Magnoliopsida > Malpighiales > Euphorbiaceae > Euphorbia > Euphorbia schlechtendalii. The sequence goes on along the minus strand of CATIWQ010061345.1, from coordinate 9,723 downwards.
TTGTTAAGCTACTGTTGCCTAAGATGGGCTCTCTCTCAAGCTGCACGTACTTCGAAAGGTGCATGGTCTACCTTATGGTAAAAGGTAAGCAACTCAATTGGCTAGTGATGATCATTAATCATTTGACCAAAGTTACTACCGTCTACCATTACGGTAATCTGATCACTACCCTGATGAAGGCTGTGCGAATGGATGTGTCATCATTTGTTGATGGATCGGGAGAGATTGTAATTCCCTTGAAGAAGACCCTTACAATGATTCACTTTAGCAAGCTCTTCTATGACTAGGTTCACACTCGATATACCAAGGCCCAAGATGTGAAGAGGAAGGCAAAGGTTCTACCGTCTGTGTTTCCTAAAAATGTTTTGAAGGAAGATGAAGATGGTTTTGTGGTGGATTTTGAGGAAGATAGCGAGGAAAGTAATGATAATGTTCCTCTGTTTGCCAAGCTGGAGCAAATTTCAACCGCTTCTGCTCTAAGCTCTCCAAAACCAAGAGCTACTTCTTCCAGGGTAAGGAAAAGCCCAGCAAAACCAAGGCTAGGAAATATGCCTGCCTAGCCTCGAGTCAGGAAAAGAAAGCAAATGAAGTTGAAAACTCATGCTAAAAAGGAAGCTAAGGGAAAGGAAAAGGCTGAAGAAGAAGATGATGCTAGAGAGGCAGAATAAAATCTAAGCCATAAGAAGCGCAAGCTTGAAGTTGCTGAAGATGATGTGGGGTAGGGGAACTCTAAGAAAGGAAAAGAGAACCTTGAAAACATCAATCCTGGTATTGCTGCTCATGTTGAAGATGTAATTTCTGATGCCAAAGGCACCCAGTGCAAGTGATCTACTACCACTCACCCTATGAAGAAAAATGTTCAAGTGATTAGCAGTGATGAGGATACTGGTGAAGACGTAGAAATGCTCAATCAGGAAGAATATGCTCTTCCTAATTCCAGCATCCCAAATCCCATTCACACTTAACCTAAGTCTCTTCCGACTCAAACTAAGTTACTTGAGGTTGACCCATTTTGGGTCAATCAACCAACCCACAGGTACCTTTAAATCCTTCCCCTATTTCTTTTGTAAAACCTAAACCCTCTTCACCTATAAATCCTAAAATTCCTATTCCTATATATTCCCATATTCCTTCCTCTCCTATAAATTCTCCTCCACACAATTAAGAACCTGTAAATTCACTAGTTTATACCCCTTCTTCTTATTCTCCTCACTCTCAACCACTAAATACCAATTCTTTACCTCCTCCTAACACTAAAACTACCACAATCCCTTCCCTTGTAAAATCTAAATGAATACCACTTCTTCAAATGTACAAAGTACTTCTAAACCTAAGCATTCTTCATAACCATCAACTACCCCTCTAATTCCTCTGATTAGAAAAGTTCCTAAAGTTAATAACTTCGCTCAGCAAGGAAATGCAAGTGAGGAAGGTGTTAAGGTAAATTTTATAGCCAATGAAGCATCTCCCTCCAGCAATAAGCCAATCCAAGAGAACTTGGTTGATTCAGCCATCTTGGCTAGGATTTAATAGTTAGCAAGGAAGTAGTTCTCAACTCTCAAAATTGACACTGAGTTGGATGGAGTAGTGAGCCATGTGCTACCATCTCAAGAATTGACGGACTTGTCCGCAAAAGCAAAGGCTAAATTACCAAAAATTATATGCGCTCTCCAGCATTCCTTCAGAATCTACTTACTACGAAGAGTTTGAAAAGATTCAAGGAAGCTTGTACGCCATCTATAATTATCTAGTGAAGGAAAGTGCCAAAAGCCTTATGGATAAGATAGCTTTTGATCCTTACAAGTCTTTTTGATTCTTCGACTCAACTCAGTGCAGCTCTTACTTGTATCCCCACATCTACTGTTATCAATAACGCGGTAGAAGGAAAGATGAAAGGTAGTATTGATGTTGCTGCTAAGCAGCTGATTAGCTTGAATGCCACATTGGTAACTCAAGCTACATAGTTTCATAAGTTTAGTGAAGAACATGCTAGAATAAAGAGGAGTGCAGACTTGAAGATCACCGAGTTGTCTGAAGCTGTTGAAGTCAATAAGGACCTTGGATACAACATGTACAAGCTGATGGAGAGTAGGTCAAAACTAATGGTTAATTACGATAAGAAGGTGGATAAAGTTATCAAGATAGTTGAGGTGGCTGGGAAAATCTTAAAACACCTTCAGTAAACCTTAATGCGTTGGATGAGAAGTTTGAATATACCTGCAAAGTAATCAACGACAACATTGATGATTCAGTCAAGAAAGCATAGAAAGCTCTCCTTGATGCAATGGGAAAAAAATTTCCAGAGCGAACTAAGTCTCTTGACCCACACACTAGTCTCTCTATGCATAAAAGCTTAATGTCATCAAAGATCGTATCCATGATATGTAGAAGAACATAGATCAGTTGGTCACCACCAGGATGTATGATTCAAGGGACATAGAGTTCACTGTAAAAACATGCATAACTTCTGCCTATGAATAATTGATATGGAGGCAAAGCTAAAGATTGCACTTTCTACTTCAGACTTCAAAGGTTTGCTACAATGATTTCAACAATTTTCTTGTCAAGGATTTGACCAAATTACTCATCTCACTAGGTGTCATCATCTACTTCTAGAGGAACTTAATGATCAGGACATCTTATTGCTCAAGGGAAAGGAGTAGATTGAATCAGAGACCTCTCCAGCTATCATTGGCAAGCAAGAGGACTTCTAAGATTCGATCGACTACTTTAATCTATGCCTGGAAGATATTGTGAAGTGCTAGATAACAAAGGGGAAGAAAGTAGTGGAAGATGCTACGATGATAATCTCACATTATAGACATTCTCTTTCAAACCGACCTTAACGTCTATCTCAATAGTCTTAGTCTCAACATCAATAACAACATCAACAACACCAATCTAGTAATCATCCAAAAGGTAGCTCATCCTCTTCTCAATTTTGTAGGTAGCTGTAATTTAGGAAAAACTTGTAATATAACTTAATCTGTATTCACTTAGCTTAGAACACTTTTTATGCGCTGATTATGCTTTGGATATTAATGAAAACTTACAAGTTTCTATCTATCAAGTTAAGAGCTTATCAACTTTACATCTTTTTTATTATGCTTTCTATTTCTGCTTATAAACTGTTGTAGAAATAAATGCAAAGACCAACCTCAAAGAAAAGCTGAAGTAAGAAAAAATCCCAAAGAGAATCCACTCAGTATGGGGGAGTCCACACTAATTAAGGAGTTCACTCAGCATGGGGGAGTCTTACATCATTTATCAGGTATCTCTATATCTTTAAACTATTTATTCAATTAATCTCTTCTACTACCTAGTTTGTTATCTATTCCTTAATGGGGGAGATTGTTGAACCCAAGTTAATAGTACTTCATAGTACTTAGAACATTTTGGAAATAACAAACTATCTAAGATAGTGAAATTAATTGAAAACTAAGTAGACTCTTAAGTAATAAAGTTTACTTGAGGTTTTTAAAGGGAAAACAACTTATTTTACTAAGTATTTAATTAAGTTATGGCTTAGAGTAAGAAAAGCTGAGTTTATCCTAGTATTACATAGTTTAAAAGATATAGACTCAGCGAAGCTGAGTTGCTTCTAGATTATAAAAGTTGAGTTCTTTGATACTTACAGAAATATATGACACAAATGCTTTTACTGTTATCTGTGAGGGATGGAATATACCTTTGATGCTTTTCAGGAGAAAAGATGCTGACATTAAAGAAGATATTCAAGTGGTCCTCATAACGAAAATATGTCAGTATAGAATATTGGAGAATCCTCACTAAATTCCAAGACAAAAGGAATCCTCTAATATGCGCCATTTTTTAGTGTCTCTGCCCAACTCTACAATGTCAACAACCAGACAAATTGCAAGCTTCCATGTTGCATCTCGCGTGCCTCTCTATCAGAGAAATTTTTTTGAAAGAAACATGTTTTTGACGCATCAAGATTAACGGATTGATCTTGCACTTCAATCTTCAAATTCTCTGTCTCTAAACATCCTGGAATTTATTTCTAATGGACAAATTTGAAAGCTGTGAAGAGAAGAGAAATTGATGATAAGTCAGGATGAGAAGTTTGCAATGGCTACTTCCAAGAACTTCAAGTATAAATAAAAGATTGAAGCAGACATTCAAACTTGGTGAATCACCTCGAATTTCTTAAGAGCTAAAATATTGTCAAAATATTCCCAACATTCAGAAATTCCAAATCAAGCAATGAAAGCAAACATAAATCTTCCAATTAGTTTGTAATAGAGAGAATCACACTTTATATTTAACATTGTAAAGATTCAACGTGTTTTATAAGTTGAAATCATTTGTTCGCAAATTCTATTTTAAAAATCTGAGTGACAGTTTATGAAGGGTACCTAAATTGTGGTTGAGTGGTGGTTATAAATAAAAGTACTTTCTGTAATCATTCTATCCGTTGTAAAGGCTTCTCCGCCTAAGGAATGAAAGGAAACACCAGTGGATTAAAGCTCGGAAAGGAATCTAGGGACTACAGGTAGGCTCGGGGCTGAACCACAATAAAACTCAGGTGTAGAAGTTTCTTACCTTTGTCGTCAATCTTTATAGTGTCTTACTCATTCATCATTTTCTCTATCTCATAAGTTTTGCTTGAAAATCCAATCCAAGCTGAGTAAAGTGCTTAGAAGTGATTGAAGATAAACTAAGTTAGCGGAGCTTAGTAGTTTATAGTTTTTAGACCAAACTCAGCACGTTTCACTTAGCACGCATCTAAAAACTGAAATTCGTAAAGAATTTTTATAAACTCTAAAAGTAACAAAGTAATTGCATTCACCTCCCCTCTACTATGTTAGTTAAGCTATTTCGGACCAACAATATTTATATATAATACATAGTGTATTATATTTTTGGGTGTATTAATTTTATTACTATGTAAAACATCGTTTTACAAATCTAATTTTCAATTTATTTGAATGATAAAATTATGTAATATAATGGACATTCAGGTTCCTATAAATAATTTGATTTGTTATCAACAAGTTTGATAAAAGGAATGGACTCAAGATCTAATGAGTTACCCTATGGTGATCATTATGAACATCATAGTTGATGTTATAATAATTTTTGGATTGTAATACTTAGTGTATAACTTAATTCTAATAGACGTGAAATAGTTACACACGTTAGGTATATTATATGGTAGTTGACAATATAAATCATTGTCATTTGTTTAGCATCATTAATATGAGTTTGTTTGTTTGTTTATATTTTTGAATAACAAGTTTTATACATGTTTTGCTATTATATAGTTTTGGGATTGTGTTTTATTATGCTTAAATCTAAGTAATTTTTTTTATTTGTATATTGTTATTTATTTTATATTTTTTTAAAGACATACAAAATACATTAATTACTTAAATTCTTAATAAAACTTTTAGGATTAATATGCCCTATTGAATCCCAAAATAGTTTATATAGTTATGCATAATAAAGTTATCCAATACTTATCATTAATTGCAATTAGTTAAGTGAACTAAATAAAGACAATAGGTCCAAAGTGCATTAAATGATGTACCTTATAGTTAAAAAAACTATAACTACAATAGAAACATATAAAATTACTATTGTAAAATGAATCGAAGTAAATTAAATACAAGTGTTTTCACCTGGTGGATGATGGAGTATATATATCTTTTTAAATACCCAGGTTGATTCTTACTTTTTTTGGAAAGTTTATATTCAAGTAAATAGTAATTAACGCATAATAACTCATAATAATTGACTTAAATCCTTGTATACATGTTTAGTCTCATCGTTACTAATTAAAGAATATCAGTAATGGCTTCTGTTACGAATTTATTCATATCTGACTTAGTTTTCTTTAACGATAGTTATTAGGTTTTTTAGAGGTTGAAGTTTGAGTTTGTGCTGGAGGAATAAAGAGTTTTCTTATACTTTGAATAATGTTGTATATGAGTTCAAAGAGAGTGACACAAAAAAATTAGGCATGACAAGAATTTGTTTATTTCATGGGGCAGGAAAAATTAAATGATTTGTATCATTAAGCTTAGTGCTATAATTTATTTAATTAATGAAATTCATGTAAGAGAGACATGTCCAAGTTTGATCACTATACTGAAAAATAAGTTTTAACTAATGATTTGTTCTTCACTTTGAGTGGGAGCATATGTGATGTACTTAACTCATTTTATAGAATTAGTTTGTTTAACGTAGTTAAAAGTTTCTTAGAATTGGTATAAATTGTTGTTCTGATATCTAATATTCTTCCTAAATGCATTTGACATAAGGAAAGTCTTAAAGAGATAGTTTTTAAGATAACGGATGCTAACCTACATTAGGATATCTAAAAAATGGAAGAAGAACAAGGTAAAAGGGTTTGAACCATTCGAGCATCAATTTAATAGGTCCAAAGACAATAAATAGTACAATCACAAAGGTGATATGCTAAATAGCCACTATAGAGGCATTGTGCAATAGAGCACTAAGCCTAATTTGGTCAACGTATAATATTCTAAAGTGAATTAAATTATACTATGCTTAATGTTGTGGATGGAATCTTATCCTTTGTGGATTATTTATTTAAGTAAAACATGTGACATGAGTATGGACCACGATAACTTTGTGTATTTTAGACAACCTATGTGAGAAATATTGAAATTTATATCGACATCAAAATGAGTTGAAGTTCTATAGATTGACACATAAAGACTGTATTTACAATGATTGCAAATCTAATAGCTACATGATATTTTTTTATTCTCATATTATTTATCAAAATTTTTTAAATTTGTGATATGGATTAATGAACACTAGGTTCATTTTTGAATTTTTCCAATGAAAATGTTTCTTCCTTCTTAAATTGTAGATTTATGAGTCTAGTTTCTAAACAAATGGTTTTATCATAATGAATGTGCATTACAAATTAACAAGTGGATAATGTTTGTTTTCCACAGACTAACTTTTCTTCTGAAAGAAAATGTTAGTTTATCGTATAGACAATTGTGTCACATAAGCTATAAAGAATATGTCATCTGGGCTTAATGTGATTGATAATTTATAATGATTAAACTATCACCATTTGATGAGTTCTATTCGAAGGAAATCAAACTTATACTCCATTTCAAAAGGAACTAGAACTAAAATCAAGTATAACCTATTCATTTTGATATATGTGATTCAATAGACGTGAAGGTAAGGCGTAACCCTAATTATTCATCACAGTAAATGATGTTCATACTTTTCATGACATCATCTACTTGATTACCCATTAATCTGAAGCTTATAGCTATCAACAAATTTATAAATATAGTAATAAATCAATTGTATTTGACTGTAAAGCATTACAATTAAAGTAATTAACGGTATTTTTAGTTAAGCTTACAGTTTTGTGTGATGAAGGGATTAAACATCAATTGTTTATTCCCTATACTCTAAAAATATAAAGTTCATGAAAGGAGAAATTAATTCTTCTTCCAATGGTAAAGTATACATATTGAACCAAGTACCTTCAAAGTATGTCTCTTCCAACCCATATGTGACATGGACTGATGTATAGCTAATTTATCCTGGTTATGACATTAGAGTTGTATCACATACTCCCACACTACCTTAATAATTTTGTGAAATTAAGTCTAAGAGGTAGATGAAGTGTCTTTTAAGATACTCTTACATATCAAAAGGATATGTTTTTGTGGGGGAGAATGTGGATAGATCAGTAAAAATTTGAATTATGAAATATTAATTTCTTAGAAATGAGTTCTATAGATTAGGAGTATTATGCAAAAACATGTCCTTTTATTAAGACTCTTGAACTTAATGTTTTGAATATATCTTCGAGTGGGAGTAATTCAAATGTATTGGTTCATAATGATCACACTAATAAGGAATCTTATTCCATGGGGCATCCGAGAACCCAAAGTGTTATGGGTCCAAGTGGGAGTCAATCACTACAAGAAAATAGTAAAATAGAGTCGACAAAATGTCATCGTAAAAATCAATTTTTCGTCGACCAAGCGACAGAAAAAGAACCTAGCGTCGACATAGCGATGAAAGCAAAGTCGATGTTATTATGCTCGACGGTAAATAATTAGCGACGATAATTTATTTAGCTGTCGCAAACAGCGACGGCAATGTCATCACAATGACGTCGTTTACTTCTCATTTCTGACGCTAATTTAAGACGTTATTGTAAACGCTAATTCGACGCTAATAGTTTCGTCGCTATTATGTCGCTAAAAGTCGTGCAAGATGTGCCGCCAAAAAAGAAGCGCTAAATATTGTGTTGACATTTGTTATCGTAAAGTTGTCGCCAATAATATATTTTGTCACTACATCGTCGCTAATATTTCTCTATCAATTGAATATTTGTTGATGCTAAGTCGACGGTGATTAATTTTCATCGCTATTTCGACGTAATATGACTTCGCGATTCTAATTATTTATTGACGCTTAGTGGACGTTGATTGATTTGCGTCATTATTTCAATGATATATGAAATTGTGTTTCTAATTATTTATTTACATAATGTTGTCGCTAGACCATATTTATGATAAGTGTATAATTACACTTATTATCATTATAATTTTATAATATAAACGCTATAGTTTTAGTCATTTTTATACTTCATATAAAAGATTTCACGTGGTATGTAGTTGTTTTTTATGCAAATGCAGATACTAGGTAAATCTTGGGAGTAAAATGGACTAAAGTAGAATTCTATGAAAAAAGAGTGAAAAAGGTGTAAAATGATGCGTGGAACTTGAAGATTTGGCTTAGAATCGAAGCTGTCGAAGATCGGTGAAAGTATAAGGAGATTTCTGAAGAAAACTCAATTCACGGTCGTGACAATACCTCATGGTCGGGACCTGTTCACTTCAGAAATAGAAATCTGCCAATCAAAGGTTCACGGTCGCGAATCACATATCGCTGTCGCGACATGGACAGTTTTCTGGTATTATCTTCTTAACTACCAACCGCTAGATAAGTATGATCAACCGCCATCAACTACCAATGAAAAGACACTTATCAGGAGTCAACCAATCATAAAAAGGTGCCTATCCATTGTGGATTGAATCAAAGCCTCTCAACCAATCACATTGAAGAGATGCAATCTTTCACCAATAGATATGACTCTTCGTTTGGATAGACGCAACCCTTCAAACTTTATAAATAGGGCTCCAAATCCTAAACAATTTCATGTGGAATGCCTTCAGTGCAATAAAGGAAGTGCAGAGAAAAAAAAGAGTGCAAATATAGTGTGTGTATAGTTAGATTCGCTACGTTCTTAAAGTGTTAGCAAGAAAATGTTTAAGTGATTCGAATCCTTGTTTCGATCACTAAATTTCTCTACATTCTCCAGCGATTGTTGTATAAGTGTACTTGCAAATCACTTATCAATTAAAGTTTTCGTTCTTCAATATTTGTTTGTTCGATATTCGCAAAGAATAGCATCCTAGCGGAGGTTCTGTACGAGTCGAGATCGAATTCAAAGCAGACGCAGGAATTGCGGGAATTGACGACTCACATTAAAGAGTGGATACGGTTTGATCAACTTTAACTTTCACTTGCATACCTTACAACTTTGCTTTGCTTTCTACTTATACTTTCTATTTCGAAGTTTATGATATGTCTATGTGTCATAATGCGTATTTTGTGCTAAGTCTTTTATGTTAATTAAGTTATATGCGTTGGCATTAATTTTAAGAGTAGTTTCGGGTTAACGATATC